>VALG01012218.1:0-23554 GCA_009835305.1 Ipomoea purpurea
CCACCCCCCTTTTCCACCTTCCTGTCAAGCAGCCCGTAACCTGACGTTTCAATAGAAAATTAAAATTGGAATGTCTTAACCCAGAAATTAATTCCGTAACAGGTAGAACATTGAACACCCCAACGTCACAAAACTGCACAGGTCTCCTGTAGCCCGAAATCAGGTTTCACACCCAGGCCGAAACCATCTAGGCCGCAGCTAGGCCGAAACCTCGTCGTCGTTTCGGGCCACCTCCAGTGTGGGTGTGGAAAATGATTCTGTCGTTTGCACTAACTTATGCCAATTTCGGTTGCCAGACGACATTCGCCGCCCCCCAGCTTCTGCCGGCGCACACGACTTGAATCAAGTTTTTTGAGCTCTTCTAGTTGGGATTTGATTTTCCCCCCCCCCCCGCCGATGGAGGCCTCTTCATGCTATACAATTTTCAAGCTTTCAAATGAGCCTCTTCCTTTATATAAGGGGCAATCTTGTTTCCAAACCAATGGGGAAAAGCCACCTTATTTACCCTCATTTTCCGAACTCAAATGCGGTATACCTTGAGGACAACTATCTCTTCACCCATGTATCCGTTTAAGTCGTACATAATATATCAATCTATTCCATCTCTTACGAAGTACAATCCCACTGTTGATCCGACCTAAATCGAAGTTGCGACCCGCCCATAACCTGCATAATTGTACTCACAAAATAACCAGCCTTAACATGCCCATTTAGCCTATATATAAAGCTTATTTTCAACATCCCCCACGATTGAATGAAAAATGATTTTCGGGCGTATGTTTAAAATCGGAAACAACTGTGTTCAAACGGTCGATCCCTGTATTAGGATTAGGTTTAGCGGATCTCACTGCTACCCTTTTGATAACTGCCCTTTTGTTGAAGACATGTTTACTCTACTGGCTGTACCGGTTAGAACGCGATTCTTTGAACCGACGGCCGTTTGTGTACGATGCAGGACATATCTCACACAGCGATCTTTGGCGCAACCATGCTCTGTGGTCTCATGGAGTAGGCCGTCGTTGGTCTGCGTGGGTCACCGTTTCCTTGTTCTGCGAGAAGCTTTCTAAGATTGTGCCCAACACTTCTCCTTTTGAAAGGCTGACCCTCACTTCTCGCTAAATAGCGTGATTCTGTTCTCTGAGCTGCCGCCGATACTCAAGAATCATTAAGGCATCTAACATGACTAGCCTCTTGCCGGGGAGTCACTGTTTTTAACGAGCGGACTTTCGCTAGGGGAGCTCCGAGACCCCCACAATGAAAGCCGCCTCCGTTCCATCAATTTAGCTTGTCCCATTTGAACCTATGCCTGCCAGCCCTAAGTTGGGTATCCAGACTATAGAACTTTTTATAGTCCAAGGGCATCTAGACCCAATCCTCCGTGTTCGAATTCTCCACACTACTCTTTCTAACCCCTGGTCAGCGGCATCGCCAGATATTGTCTTTTGACTTTACGTGCTCAATCGAGGGGCAACAACCAGTTGTGGAGTTAGTTGTCTAATGGGTATTACTATGGTCTACGACGCACGATGTCTTCGATATACCATCCGCTGATCATCATGCTCTTACTCTTTTCCCAATTGCTGGCCTTTACTATCGCCAATAGCCACATATTGCGATCTACCGGTCGTTAATCAATTAGGAATTCTCTATAAAACTGGGAGCCCTTTCAGCCTCTTCACAACCTTTTGTCCAAGGCTATCAGCTCAGATTCCATCGTGGATCTAGCTATCACAGTTTGCTAGAGGATTTCCATGCAACGGCTGCACCGGCTAGTGTAAACACGTAGCCACTCGTGGATTAGAGTCCTTAATATCAGATATCCAATTTGCATCGCTGTACCCTTCAAGTACAGCGGGATATCTCCCGTAGTGCAGTCCAAGATCACGAGTATACCTCAAAGTATCTCATAACCTTTACTATTGCCTCCAGTGCATAGCACCGGGGTTACTCGTATATCTACTGAGTTTACTAACCGCATAGGCAATATCCGGCTTAGTACAACTCATAAGATACATCAAACTACCAATAACCCGGAGGAATATTCCACTTGTAAAATACCTTCTCCGTGTTCTTGGTTAGATCAATGTTTGTATCAAATGGTGTCTAGCCACTTGACTATCATCCTTGTTTAAATTTCTCAAGGATTTTGTCAATATAATGTATTGGCTCAACACACGAGGACCATCCAGGTTCAATTCTACATGGATTCTGGGAATCCCGATGATTAAATCAGCCAAACCCATATTATCCTTCATGGTCAAAATCTCCGCACTTTAACATGTTTTATGCGCTAGACTTTATCATCCGATCATAGTACAACGCAGAGAAATATCATCAACATATAAACAAAGGGATCGACATAGCAGCTCTATCATTCTTTAACGTAGACGCATTTGTCACTTTCGCTTTAATTTTTAAACCCGGTCACTTAACATCGCATGGGTCAAACTTCGCTGCCACCTGCCTTTGGGCGGGGCTTGTTTCAAACCAACAGACCGTTTTAACCAACGTTACACTTCCTATCTTGACCCGGAACCACGAACCACTTCGGGTTGTTCACATATATGATTGTCTATCTAATTCGGCCATTTAGCGAAAGCGCGTTTCACATCTCATTTTGATGAACTTCCAAGTTCCGCAACGCGATGGTTATGCTCAAGTATCGTCTAATGGAGTTAATTCTGCGCTCCGGGAGAATACGCGGGTTCGAGTTAACTCAAGGCCCTCGTGGTGCCTCGTAACCCTTGATTACAAGCCTAGCCTTATTACTTTCTGATGGAACGCGTTTCACATTTTTTTTTTTAAAGACCCACTTGGCATCCTAAGGTTTACTACTCCGGACGGTAAGAATCAACAAGTTCCCAAGTGTGATTACTGAGAATAGAATCCACTTCACTTTTTATAGCCTCTTTCCCACATATGCCGTCCTTTCCGTTAGAAGTCACTGCTTCGTACTACGTTGCGGGCTCGTTCTCTATCAAACAAGATAGAAAATCGGTTCATTTTCTAATAAACAACGTGTTAGAGTACCCGAATTGCTCCTATAACAAGTAAGATTGAAAATCAAAGACCGAATGTTTTCCAACTCTCGCCCGCTTTACTGCTCGTCTCGCCCGACCTCGGGTTCTTTCTTGATTCTCCCCATATCTTATCCATAGTTTCGTCAAACGTCTCGTTTGACGTACTTGGTCCCTCGTTGGACTACAAGGAAATATATTTTCAAAGAACTATGCCATTCCTTGATTCTATTATCTTGTTTCTCGTGTACATCCGGATTATGGATCGTGTACTAAGAAATCCGTAAGCACTTACTATATGTGCATAGCCAATAAAGATCAGTCCACCATCTTATGACCTTTCTTTTATTTTCTTAGTGATTTTTGCCACCAAAACTTTGGCAAGAACACCTCACATTTCAGGTTAACTTGTAGGAAGGTTTCCTTACCGTTCCATCAACTTCATAAAGGAGTCTTATCGAGCTTCTTGCCCCGGGTACCTTATTCAAAAGGTTATTGCTTGTCAAAATCGCCTCAACCCCACGCATCTGAGATAGCCCGAACTTATAAAGCATCGCCTTATCATACTTTCACAATGTTACGTTCTTTCGTTCGGACAACACCGTGTCCGGATTGAGGCTTAGTAAGGTGCAGTACGCTCGTGTATTATCCCTTACACCGCACACAGAAGCTGCACCAATTAGGTGCTTCGTCATCTCACCACTTATTGCTTCTAACCCTTCTTTAATTATCCGATTAAGTTGGTTTTCCACTTTCATTCTTATAGGAAGATAACGAATTTATCAACGGCTTCATCTTTGCTTCTTAAGCAAATACAATATCAGTACCGTGTGCTATCGTCATAAATGGAGATAAAATATTATTACCACCTCTTCGTTTCTGTATCGATCTAACATCGCACAAATCACTATGGATTATTATTCTAGTGGTCAGTTTCCGCTTTCAACCGGATTTGAAAGGGTACTTCGTAGTTTTGGCCTCAACACAAATTTCACACTTGTCTATTTGTGTCATATATTAAAGCTTAGGAATATGGTTCCATGCGATTAATCTACGCATAGAATTAAATTAACATTACCTAGTCTACCATGCCCTTAATTGAAGACTCAAGCAGTTAAAACAGAATTAACTTTGCTTCTATGGATAACAGGAATTACACTGAGCTTAAAGGAGCCCATTATTACAGATCCTTTACCAACAGACATCCCTAACTTGGACAAAACTACTTGTCTGACCTCGACACATGCGAAAGCCATGGCATTGTTCAACGGGAGAGCCAGCACCAGATTCTTCTCAGCTTAGGAACATACAGCACGTTTTCAACGTCAGTTCTTCCCGGAAGTCATCTCATACCACCTTGCACATACCTCCAACAGCAGACTGAGCCAGTAGTTTCCGGTATCCCACCACTTTTCACCCCTCACGGTCTCAAAGGTTTGACATCTCTCCGGTTGCAACACACAGTGCTGGTATGCCACCGTATCGATGAACCACTCACGAGGGTTTTGAGCCCACGAGGTTCACCTCGCGTCACCATAGCCGAAAGGCTAATACTCGAACTCCTTCTGATGCGTCATCGGTCCACACATTGGCTTCAGACTCTTGTTCTTTCTTCCTTGGATCCTTGCATTCAGATGCTCTGTGGCCATGCTTGCCCAATTAGTAGCATTCACCAGGAAACTTGTTCTTGGTAACGCCACCTTTCGGACCTAGCTTTCGCTTGTCCTTCTTGTTCCTCTTGGAGCTTTACCGTGCTCCACAACATTGGCCTTAGCGCCAACAACGATAGGAACTTTCCTATCATTCGTCCTGTTCCCTTCCTCAATCCTGAGTCGCTGGATCAGGTCCTCCAGATTCATCTCCTTTCGCTTATGCTTAAGGTAGTCCTTGAAGTCCTTCCAACCTGGAGGCAACAAATTGGATCACAGATCCCACTTGGAAGGCTTCACTTAGCACCATGCCCTCGTCACGGATCTCATCGGAAGATTAATTGCAAATCTTCTACCTAACTTAGCACGGTCTTTGAATCAACCATTTTTGAAGTCGAGGAATCGGCCAACCACAAATTTTCTTTGAGCGGCATCCTCCTTCGGTATTTATGATCCAAAGCTTCCCACAACGCTTTTGATGGTGCTTATCTTTCGATAACATCATATAGCGCATCACACAATCCATTTCAGGATGTTTAGTTTTGGCAAAGGAAGTCTGAATCCTTCCAATAACAACTGCCATCACGGATTGCTGCATCTTGTTCCTTCAACTCAGGAACCTTCTCGGACAAGAACTTGCAAAGCCGAGAGTTGCTAGGTAGAACAACATTTTCTGTTGCCCACTCTCTTGAAGTTCGAACCAACCCGGTGACTTCTCCGGACTTTTCAGGGCTGCAACACTCGGACTGAAGGTACCCGAGACATGGAAATTCCGCCAGTGCTCCCACCCTTCTTGTGGAACAACGTTCAACTGTTAGCTTGGGAATTAACTGAAACATTGTTGTTCGTTTCTCAAATTGTGTTCTCAACACATGTTCTTCCCCATTCTTAACCGATTTGGCAGTTCGGGTTCTCCAGTTTATTCAAGGTAATTAGAGAAAACAACGTGAAAACAAGAATTTAAGGTTTTAAGACTATAGGAACCGTTGGTAGGAAAACAAATAAGTAATCAAATAAAAATGACTATTATTTCTGGAAAGGAGGGAAGAAAAGATGAAGAAATTGGCTAGTGTTTGGTGTTGGGTTTTTGCAAGAGTCAAGTGTGCACTCTTCCTTAAAACCTTATTTTTGCCTCCCAAAGATGTTAGGAGCGTTGTGGCCTAGGCTTCCCAGGATAAAACTTGCTAGTGATTCAATGTTTGAGCACTCAAAAAGGAATCCGGCGAGCAAGACACGGCTATGAACACAGTATGGCTAAGAAGGAGTAAAGCAGAGATTTTTGAAGCTGGAAAAATATACTTTCGTGCTGTGTAATGCTGTGTGTAAAACTCCACTGCCCAACTCCTTCTTTATATAGGGGTGAGGGATTTAATAGCATTTAATATGGCACTTAAGGGCACCCCTCCACCTTCCTGTAACAACAGCCTTAAACCTGGGTTTCAATTCGAAAATTAAAATTGGAATTAACCCAGAAAATTAATTCTGTAACAGTAGAATTGAACACCCAACGGTCACAAAACTACACAGGTTCGTGTAGGCTGAAACTTCCAGTTTCGACCACCAGGCCGAAACTTGGAAGTTTCGGCCGCCTTTTACTGTCTCGGCCGCAAGGCCGAGACAACTGGTCAGGCCGAAAACTAGTGGTTTCGGCCACACGGCCGAAACCATCTAGGCAGCTAGGCCGAAACCTCTGTGGTTTCGGCCACCTCCAGTGTGGTGTTGGAAAATGATTCTGCGAAACCACCTCCAGTGTGGTGTTGGAAAATGATTCTGTCGTTTGGCATAACTTATGCCAATTTCCGGACGACACTCGTGCCCGCGCACGCAAGCTCGAGCTTGAATCAAGCCTTTTTGAGCTCTTCTAGTTGGATTTTGATTTTCACCCCCCCCCCCCCCCGAGAGAGTCTCTATGCTATACAATTCTACAAGCTTCAAATGAGCTCTTGTATATAAGGGGGGCAAATCTTGTTTCCAAACCAATGTGGGACAAATTCCACTATTCTCCCTTCATTTTCCAACTCAAATGGGTCTACTTTGAGGATCAATATCTCATTCACCATTATCCGTTTTGATCGTACAATATATCAATCTATTCGTCTCATTACGAAGTATCCGAATCCACTTTGACCGATCCAAATCGGAAGTGGACCCCACTGATAATTGTACCACAAAATAGCCACTTAACATGCCATTTTATGCCATTATAAGCTACTTTTTTCAACAATCCCCCACATGAATGAAAAATTGATTTTCGGGGTATTTTGAAATCGGAAACAACTGATTTTCAATGTTAATGTTATACATACATACATACATACATACATACATACATATCATACATATATAATATATATATATATTATATATATATATATATATATATATATATATATATATATATATAATAAGTTAAGTTCAAGTGCAGCGATGTCCTTAGGTGCAGCATCACCAATAGTTCAACAAATATACACCATCAACGTTAGGAAAATGCATCACAAAAACACACAAAATTTAGGTACGCATCACCAAAAACACACCTTAGGTGTGAGAGTAAAAACATCATACATCGTTCGAAAATATACACCATTGGGGTGTGGTGAGTTATATGGTGTATTTTTTGGTGTTAGTTTTTTTTTTTTTTTTTTTTTTTTTTTTTTGCATTTCATTGTGGTGTATGTTTCCCTTACACTGTTGGTGCTGTTGTAACATTGTTGGTGTATTCTGAAATTCCACCGCACCACCACACTAAGGACAATCACGCGCAATTAAAACTTTTTCCTACATACATACATACATACATACATACATACATACATACATACATACAATACATACATACATACATACAATCATACATACATAATATATATATATAGTATAACTGTAGGGTGTGGATATATAGTGTGTTATAGTAGTGGGTATATAAATATTAAAGACATTTTGTTCTAGACTTATAGTGGCATGAACATTTAGTCCTTATAAAAAATTTAGACAATTTGATGAGACCACAGTTATTGTGGTGCGGACAATTTTGGTCCTTCCGTCTATTATCTCGTTAGTTGACTGTTTAAATTAGGGGTATTTGTGTCAATTCAACTTATTCTTTTTATCCTATGGAAATTGTTTGGTCAATTTTAGAAGGTGACGTAAACGATGTTGTTTTGTTGTTAGAAGCTCCTCGGCGTCGGAATTCGATACGCAATGCAAAACCTAACCTCGTACATCCACAGCAACATCGCCGGATTCGTGACCTTACTCGAAGCCTGCGAATCATCAATCCATCAGCCGGTGATCGTCTGGGCTTCACCAATAAGATGTATTTCAAACGAAATTCGAAGGTAATCTTAGAAATTCAACATTAAGGAGACCTTACTCGAAGCTTGCAAATCATTTACTTTGGTTTCAATCTTCTCTTCTGCTCTTTTTCTCAATCTAGAATCACCTCTCCATCATCAACCCATCTCATATTCTCTCTCTTTTCTATCTATTGCTTTCTTCTTTCAAACAACATACACCCAAACAAACACAACAAAAAAGCATTTCAATTTTATCTTGAAATTAGCATTTTTTGGGTTTTTCTGCAATTGCTCTTCAAAAATTGGGCTAATTCGAAATTAGGAGATTGAGAGGATATTTACCTCTTCCACCTCCTCTGTCTCCACCCTTCTCAACCCCTCCTCCGCGACCGCCGCCGCCGCCATACTCTAGTCCGTTTGCCAGCATCCTCCACCTAGAAAACTTGGCAATTTTCAAACCGTAGCTTGTTAATTTTCTTTGCGATAACTGTGAAGTCTCAGAACGATGTGAATCCACTACCGCAATCGCCGCTCGTTTCGCCTCCGCCTCCTCCTTCACCACCCCCTCCGCCACCTCCTCCTCCGCAACCTCCTCTGTCTCCACCCTTCTCGCCCGCCTCCTCCACTCAGAAAATTCGCTATGCTTCTTCCTAAGATGGCCACGAAGGACGAGACTGGAAGACAACGAGACTGAATTTGGGGAAGAAAATGGCATCAAATCCACAAGTCATCTAATCGAAATTTAAACCCCCTACGAAACAAATGAAACTGAATTTGGGGAACAAAATTGAATTGAGTTTTGTTGAATTGACAAAAATGCCCCTCATTTGACGGTCAACTAACGAGATTAATAGACGGAGGATCAAAATTTTCCGCACCACAATAAGAAAAAGAAATCACAGATTAAAAAATAAAAAGAAATCACAGGCTTGTGCAAGTGCGCAGCAATCGTTATATCGTAGACCGCGGTGCATATAATACGGCGCCATTTTTTTAAGTAAAGAAACTGTCCGCCGTTACCACTAACGGAGTCCGCATATTTGGTGTATTAAACACCAACTGACACTACAGTATATCTAAACCGATACTGCCTCACGACAAATGAAATTACATTTATATCAAAATGATAATGTAATTGTGGTGAAGTGAAACTACAATGTATATAAAATGAAACTGAATAACATTTCACATATTTGAGTGTATATTGTACCATGAAGCTGTAATTATATCAAAATGATCACGTAGTTGTGTTTTAATAAAACTATAGTGTATACAAAATAAAGTTAAATAACATTTTCACATATTTGGGTCTATAAATATCGAATGAAACTGTAGTTGTGTTGAACTAAATAATAGAGTTACTTTTTGCGAACGACGGGAAATAGATACTGTTTCTTTTATGCACCGCGTTGCACGATATATAACAGGATGACATTTCTTTTACGCACCGCATGATTAGAAGTCAAGCGCCTTATCCATTAGGCCATGGGCGCTTATTGCTTATTTTTATAAGTTTAATTTACTTGTACAATAATGACATTAGGGTTCTGACCCAAACCACAGAAGTGTTAATTTATTATAGGAAAATTGTAATTTATATCCCTCACAAATATGTCAATTATCAATGTGACCCTGAATTATTAGCAGTGTAAATGTTGCCCCTCAATTTTTAAAACGTGACATATATAAATCAACCATCTTTTATGAATTGTCGTAGTAATTTCAATAGAACTCTTTTACGGATTAACGAATTGTCCCAGTAATTTCAATATTTACTAATTACTTGGACAATTCGTAAAAGAGAGGTGATTTATTTAATCATTATAAATAAATTAAAAGAGATGCCAATATCGAAATTATTGAATTGTCCCTCTATTTAACACCAATTTGACAAAAGAACAAACGGATGACTACATTGAGCAAAAACACAAAAGTCTGGAACTATATTAGGTTACCAAAGTTGTTTAGGACGAAATTATAAAAAAACCACTATAGTCGATGACCATTTTGAGTTTTAACTCATACAAGTTTAGATGTTGACTTGTTGAGTGACCATTTTAGGGAGTGTTTGGATATTGGCTGATCAACTAGTTTTTAGTTGTTTTTAATAAGAGATGAGAGAGTCCAAATAAAGTGAAGGGCAACATAGACTTTACACTCTCTTATAAAGTTGTTGTAACCGCTTCATAACCGCTTTCTTTGTACGTACATCCATGTATATATACTGTCTTCTTCCTCTCATGATGTAAGTTGACTATTACATGAATACACAATCTTTCTTCCTTTGTATACTCTGCTCTGTCCATCATGGTATCAGAGCCCTTCTATCGTAATAGCTACGCCGCCACCGTCTCCGTGAGATGAGAGAAGATCAGCGTTCAGCTTCGCCGATCACTCAATCACCGATGCAAAATCGGTCTCCAGTCGTTCCACAGCTAGGAACGCCTCCGAACCAGAGAACTCCTCCACAACTGAGAGTTTCGCTAGACAGTTACGAAGCTTCAACTTGGAGGATCTAGACAATCTGTTGTTTCTCAGTGCGAATGACAGCCCCTGCGCCATTCTTGTTAATCCACCATTCTAAGGCAGCGCCAATTATGGATCCTGGAGTATTTCAATGCGCATTGCATTGGAAGTCAAAAATAAATGGTGTATTGTTGATGGAAGCATCTCAGCACCTAACAGGGAAGACGTCAAATATGCAGCGTGGAGGCGATGCAACCTCATCGTATGTTCTTGGATATTCAAATCGGTGCAGGCGTCCATTGCTCAAAGCATAATGCACCTGGACAAAGCTAGAGAAGTATGAGAAGATTTGAAGCGCAGGTTTTCACAGTGTGATGCGCAAAAGATCTCGGCGTTGTAGAGCGAGATCTACAATCTGAAGCAAGGAGCTCTTTTGGTGAATGATTATTACACGAGATGCAAGATTCTATGGGAGGAGATGAATGCGCTGAGGCATCTTCCCATTTGCAAGTGCGATCCAAAATGCTCCTACAGCTTAATCAATGAAATCAGACAAGAACGAGACGTCGACCAGGTTATACGTTTCCTTCAAGGTTTTAATGACGATTATAGCAGTTTGAAGTCTAACATTCTTGTTCTTGATCCTCTTCCTGAGGTTTATAAGGTCTTCGTTATGGTTGAAAAATTAGAAGACAAATTGCCTTAGCAAATCTGAACTTTGGTAATCTTGAGATGAGTCAAGCTCATGCAATACAGCTGAACAAGGAAATATGAATGAAGTTGTTGCAGCAATGAACACATATAGCAATCAGTATAATGGGAGACGAAATGGGAACTCTAACAAGGGTGCAAAATGCACATACTGTAAAATGAGTGGGCACACCGTGGATAAATGCTTCAAGAAACACAGCTATCCCCCGGATGGATCCCGGTATAAGTATAAAGGAACACAAACAGCTGCTGTGAGCCTACAATCTGGAAATCTGGAACCTCTTATTGTAGCCACCTCAGATCAAATGAGAAACTAATCTCACTGCTTCAAGTTCATATTGGGCAATCTTCCAGTACAAAAACCTCAGCTGCTGTCACTTTGGTCCCAAATTTCAATCAGGAAAGTGATTTGAATGAAGGCAAGTCTTCTATTAATCATATCAACTCTGTTTTGTTATCATCTTCTACTTGGATCATTGATTCCGGGGCCACTGACCACATAATCTGTGATTTAAACTTCTTTGATAATTATCATGTTGCTTGTGGCACTGAAGTGAATCTCCCTACTGGAAAAACTATTGCAATTACTCACACAGGAAGTGTTAGACTCAACAGAGATTTTTGGTTGAAAGATGCCCTCTATATTCCATCTTTCAAATTCAATTTAATATCTGTCAGCAAGCTTCTACAAAATGCATGTTATAAACTGACTTTCACACTTGAACAGTGCATGATTCAGGATCACCTTGGGAAGACAGTTGGTTTGGCTAGACAGACAAATGGCTTGTACCTATTGATGAAGCCTCCAAGAATACAAGGCATAGATCATAAAAATGTTATTGCACAATGTAATACATTGAACTTTGGCATCAAAGATTGGGGCACTATCCTATGAATAAACTCAATTTTTTGAATGAAATAAAAGGCCATGTTCCTAAGAATCTTCCTTGTGATGTTTGTCACTTTGCCAAACATAAACGATCCCCCTTTCCCCTTAGCACTACTTCTTCAAATGCATGTTTTAATTTGGTTCATGTAGATATTTGGGGGCCTTTCCATGTTGCTGCATTGAAAGGGGAACATTATTTCTTAACTCTAGTGGATGAATACTCTAGATTTACTTGGTTGCACTTGATGAAGAACAAGTCTGAAGTTAGGCAATTTCTGATACGGTTTCATGCCATGGCATCCACATAGTTTGGGGTGTTAATCAAGACTATTCGTACTAATAATGGGGCAGAATTTAACATGACAGACTTCTTTGCAAACAAAGGAATTAGCCATCAAAAATTCCTGCGTCTATACTCCATAGCAAAACGCAGTTGTTTAGAGAAAGCATCAACATATACTCAACATTGCAAGGGCACTCAAGTATCAAGCTTCTCTACCCCTTGAATTTTGGGGGCAATGCGTCCTACATGCTACATACCTTATAAATAGGCTGCCCTCACCGGTGTTGGACATGTCAACTCCTTACACCAAGTTATATGGGAAAGACCCGGATCTGAGCAGCTGAGAGTTCTGGGATGCTTGTGTTATGCATCAAATTTGTCACCTTCGAGACATAAAATGGCACAGCGTAGCAAGAAGTGTGTCTTCATAGGCATTCCTGCTCACATTAAGGGTTACATACTCTATGACTTAATTACATGATAAAGTCATACTTATATCAAGAGATGTAAGCTTCTATGAAACACATTTTCCTTTCTCTGAAGAAGGACATCTCACAGACATGCCTCCAGTGCAGGCTCTTGAACCTTGCTTTCCCTTGGTTCCAATTTCTACTCCGATGCACTTTGAGCTTCATGAAGCTAATATTGGGACTTTTCTGCCCAGTCCAATGCGTCATGAACATGATGCAGTAGACGTCTCTGGAGCTAGCTTCTTTCATGAAAATATGAGCAGTCCCATAGGCTCGCATGAGGCAATGCAACCTGATGATGACACTCCACAAGCTAATACACAGCAACAAGATGCATGCATCCCACAAGAAACGAATGATGAGGCAGTGATACATGAACAGTCAAGATGATCACACTGATATTATACCTGAAAAACCAAGGAGATCTGAAAGGCCCCAACGTGTTCCGAATAGGCTCCAGGATTATTACTGTGAGGCAGTGATACAGAAAGGTACTTCTCCTCATCATTTATCAAAAGTTATGAGGTTTGATGCTTTATCCTCGACACAAATGTCCTTCTCCTTGGCTGTCACAATGGTTGATGAGCCTAAGACGTACAACCAAGCCATAAAAAATGAGAATTGGAAGAAGGCAATGCTTACAGAAATACAAGCTTTGCAGGACAATCACACCTGGGAATTAACCGAATTGCCTGCAGGAAAAACACCCATTGGGTGTAAATGGGTGTACAAATCCAAGATGAAATCGGATGGTTTCATAGAAATGTACAAAGCCCGTTTTGGTCGCAAAAGGCTATACTCAACATCTAGGCATTGATTATATAGAAACTTTCGATCCAGTTGCGAGAATTACTACAATTCGGACCTTTTTAGCAGTTGCTTCTTCTCGTGTCTGGCATGTGCATCAATTAGACGTAAATAACGCTTTTTTTGCACGGTGATTTGACAGAAGAAGTATACATGACTTTGCCTCCCAGCTTTAACACTGAGAAGCGAATCAAGTCTGCCGGCTACTTTGTTCTCTCTATGGCTTAAGCAGGCTAGTCGTCAATGGAATGAGAAGCTTTGTAATGCTTTGTTCAGCATTGGTTTTGATCAATCAAAGGCAGATCCCTCTCTGTTCACAAAAGGAAAAGGTGACATAGTTCATAGCTGTTTTGGTGTGTGTGGATGATATATTAGTCACTAGTCCAAATATAATCACAAATCACAGACCTCAAGTCCTTCCTGGATGAGACTTTCAGTATAAAAGATCTGGGAAATCTTGGATACTTTCTAGGCATCAAGGCAGTAATGAACAGCTCGGACTTGCATCTTTTTCAGAAAATATGTTTTGGATATCTTAACTGAGGAAGGATTTCTTGAATGCAAGCCTGTCAACACCCATATGGTACCTGGTCACCAGTTACAACATGATGATGGTGTTCTGCTAGCAGATGTCAGTAAGTATAGAAGACTTGTTGGCCGTTTACTATACTTAACTGCCACCAGACCAGACATAGCCTACATTGTCCAACAGCTAAGCCAGTTTATTGATGCACCTACTGACAGCCATTTGAGTGCAGCTCACAGAGTTCTCAGATACATCAAGAGTTCTCTTAGACAAAGTCTGTTTTATCCAAAGGGCGTTGATCTCCAGCTAAACGTTTTCTCCGACTCAGATTGGGCTTCTTGTGTGGTACAAGAAAATCCATTACCGGATATTGTATCTTCCTGGGGACTGCTCTCATTTTTTGGAAGTCTAAGAAACAGGCAACCGTTTCACGTTCTTCATCCGAAGTGGAGTACAGAGCTCTCGCTACCACTGTTTGCGAAGTACAGTGGATTACATACCTTATTGCAGACATGCAAACCACTTTAAAGAAGCCAGCTGTCATGCTTTGTGACAATAAGTCCGCCGTCGCCATAGCCGAGAACCATGTTTTTCACGAAAGAACCAAGCATATCGAAATTGATTGTCACTTGGTTCGGGAAAAGTTCTCACATGAGCTGATCAAGCTTCTTTCGGTCTCCTCCTTGAATCAAGTCGCGGACGGGTTCACCAAGCCTCTCTCTGCAGCTCCGTTCAAGACCTTCATCTCTAAGCTGGGCATAAAGAACTTCCATGATCCAGCTTACGGTGGGGGGGGGTGTTAATAAGAGATGAGAGAGTCGAAATAAAGTGAAGGGCAGCATAGACTTTACACTCTCTTCTAAAGTTGTTGTAACCGCTTCATAACCGCTTTCTATGTACGTACATCCATGTCTATATACTGTCTTCTTCCTCTCATGATGTAAGTTGACTATTACATGAATACACAATCTTTCTTCCTTCGCATACTCTGCTCTGTCCATCAATTTTGACCAATTTTAGCTGTTAAAATAGCTTGTTGGTATAGCTGACTGGAGCAATAAGTTGATTTTCAAAAAAGCTAACAAGAGTAGTGTTTCCGCAGTTGATTGCAATTAATTCAAAATGTCAAAATTATCCTCTCTTCTAAGACTTCTCTGTTAAATTGTTTCATACCTTCACCTGCTAAATTACCATACTCCATCTCAAAGCACAACAACAGTAGCATTCTTCTTTTTCCCACACTTTCTCCATCCACCATCAACGCCTTCTCTAATCCACCGTCCTTCATGCCGATCATCGCTGCTCACGCCGGTCGTCATTGCTCAGCCGGAATCATCTTCATCCGGTGTAAAGAAGAAGAATAATAATAATAATAATAATAACAATAACAATAACAATAACAATAATAATTTTTACACTAAATCCATTTAAAATTTTAAATGATTAAAATTAAAAATAATTTTATAATAATTAAATTTGTTCTTAGAAAAGTATATATGTTTGACTCAAATTATTATAATTATTTATTATAAGAATTTATTCATCTTGGTATATTTTAAAATTTAAAATAATACAATAAACTCATGTCTTAAATGTCATTTTACATGTAACAGTTAATAATAAACAACTAATTTACTTACAAAACACATTTTTATAACCAACTAATACATTCAGTTTGTCAATATCAATCAATTCCTTTGAATTTTTCATAATATATATTATAAATATTAATACACATAACAAGAAAAGATATACAAAGCTACACACACGTTATTTTTACTACTTACATAGGCTTAAAGGTTAAAAATGAAATTTAAATAAATAAAAAAACATAGGTTTTTTGTCTGTAACAATTGTAGGGGAGAATTAAACATTTTCCTTAAGAAATGGTTATAGTTGTCCACCTTATTAGCCTAGTGGCGCGCATGCTGACGTCTCGGGGTCCCACATGGCCGGGAGCAAAAATTTTCGTTTGTTGGCACCGTGGGCATTGTAACTAGCCCCGGTGGACTTATCCACAAGGACTTGACCTGCGTAACCCGGATAAGACCCCTTCCCAAACATTCCCGCGCAGGCGCTGACTGCCTCCATCGGAGCCTCGGCTGGACCTTGGAAATAGCCATTTTTAAACGGGTTCGTCACGGTTCCCGTCAAGACCGTGGCGAGGTTGATGATCATCCCGTCGATGCCAACATCTCCGTTGGGTGCAACTAGAGGAGGTGTCTGAGGGCCCTGAATGGGCTTATGAAACGGCCATGCACATTGCCCCGGGCATTGAGTCTCCGAGTTACCCACCCAGGCGTATGCAACCTGTTTCTCCCCTGTCGTCGACCCGTGAGAGCCACACCTCTTGCAGAATCCGTCCACAGAAACATCCTTATCGGTCAAGACAACATTAACACACCGACAGTATTCCCACCCTTGGACGCCAATTGCTCAATCTGGTAATCCTTGAGTGTCTTTCCGAGCGGACAGTTTTCCTCGAGTATTTGTTTTCCAATGACTATAGTGGAGGGTCCTCCACCCTTATACTTCTCGGTGGTCTTCCACCAAGACTCGACAGAAGGCTTCGGAACATCTACCGTCTTAAAGGACTCAAGAAAATCGACAATTATAGAGCGTTGGGCGGCCGTGAACTTCCCGTACCATATAAGATTAACCGTGATCGAGCCCTTCAAAAGGGTGCCTTTGTGGTACTCGAGGACAACCGACGGCTCCTTAACTAGTTCCCGAAGGATGGCTCCGGAATGCCGGCGAGAAAACAGAAGAGCAAAGCAACGGCGGAGGCCGTGGCACAATTGTTAATGGCAGCCATGATTGATAAGCCCAGAGCTTTTAGATGGAAGGAAGATTGAGCTTTGAATTGTTTGAGGAGGGAGAAATGGGAGGTGTTATATATACAGTTCTGCCAACCTCAATGCTAAGCTTTTCCCGGACGATACAGACCGTAGACCTCATTCAATGGTCAAGAGTTCCTAAATAATTTCGGTCAGAGAAAATAAATGAATAAACAATATTTAGTTATATTGACTATCATTTTCCTTTTTGACATGTAACTGCGCGTTTGAGCATATATACCTTAACATCCTATGAATTGATCAATCATTATATATTTTGGTCGATTGAAGCACATTATTCTTATGGTGCTTTTGGTTCAAATTAACATTACTTAGTTACTATAAGTATATGTTATATTATCGTCATTACATTTGAGGTAATGTGATTATCTCCATCTTTTTAATATTTCAAATTTCCATGACCAACTAGCCCTTATACATACTAATATAGAACATTAGTATAATATAATGCTATTTCCCAAGGCAGTATTATTACGTACCTAAGGTAATTTAATGTGAACTAAACATCCCCTTAGAATAATGTTATTTCCACCCACCCCTTTATTTCACCTGATGACTTGACATTAAAACCGGTAGTGAGCGAGCCGACTCCATCCAATCTTAAAATAATTTTTTTTATGAATATTACTGACTCAATTACATTGTATTATTTATTCTTAATACTTTTTCAACCTTAATGAAGTATAAAAAGTCAACAACGCCTCCCTGAAACTCAATCTCATGACCTTCCACATGAAAGATGTCACTACACATAAAAATTTACTTAATTTTTAAATATAAAAAATCAACTACACATTATCACATAAGAAGATGAAGTCCGGAAGGGAGTGTAACACGTGTCTTATTCTAATACTTTAGCAATGTTCTTTGACCTTGATTATAGATTGATCTAATTTCTTTTGGGTCTAGATCAAATGACAAGCAACGGAAACAACATATATTGTAATTTACTAATCTAAGAGCCATCATTGCTAAAAATTTCGCTATTTCGTCCAACAATAATGTTGGTCAGTAATTTGTAAAAAATCACAATATTCTGTCGTAAATAAAAGTGGATAGAAAGTTGGATGGAAATTTCGTCCAACTGTGGCACGTTGGACGGATGTTTCGACGGCCACTAAATGTTGGACAGTTGTGCGTTGAGCGAAAAATCGAATTGATCGATCGGTGAAATACAAACTGGTAGGTATTTTTAATTACCATCCAAAATTTTTGTTGGACGAAAATGTGAATATTATAGCTTTACTACTCGCATTTTCTTCAACTTTCCCCCATCTTTCATTTAAACGCCATAGCGATCTATTCAAATTTGATTTGGATTAGGATGGATGTTATACTGTGTTGGTTGTGTGCCAAATCCTATATGTCACAGTCATCTTCCTGTCTTTGGGTGAATGGTTTTTTCCTTTTACTCCCCTGCTCCTGCGATTCAAGATGCTTTTCTATACGAGCCCTGCGGTTCGCTCCCTCCCTTTCCTGACTGCGGTCGACGTGGGATCATAGAAAGAAAATTCTCCAGAAAAGAATAAATAGGCTCTTAACAGACTATGTCCAGACTCATCGAGATCCACTGTTTGGTGTGACGATTTCAACTAATGAATGCAAGTCTAAGACGACTGTTTATTCGGTTCACGTTAGATGCGAGTAGCGATCCCAGCCTTCACCCCTCCGTGTCGTCAGATAGGGGCGGCTTTGGTGACCGACGGCCAGTGTCAAGAGTATATGCGCATGACCCTAAAGCTGATATACATCTTTATTACTCCCGTGTGGGCTATTGCGATCCTGAGACGATGTTCCGACATACAGTATGTTGGGTTATTGATTGTAGAAGAATACTCGCGCGCTCTCGCCCATTTTGATGAGTTCTTATGCTTTGTGGTGATGTGACATCGGTTATTACAATATGATCTCTCGCATTGGTCTGGCTTACGGAATTGGAACACATTAGGTGCAGTTATTGTTACATAATTAATTTGCTTCTATGTTCTCACTAGCAATTCTCTCGTATAAATATGTGAACTGAATAGGCCTCGAGTTATCAGTACACTCGTTGCTCTGTGTCTAGGCCCTCACTGCTTGTTATTATAGGCCGGATTTATAAGCAAAGACGCTTCGTACCCGTAGACTCAAGGTCAATGGCTCTAAAGATAAGTATAACTAGCGTCTTGGACATCATCGAATAACTGATTACGTATTCTATCAGCAAATATCGATCTATTTTATTCGATCACCATACTCTGCTCATTTATTATCACGCGCACATATGGAGTGGGTTAACCATGTCTCTTACTACGCTGAACTAGTAATATCTTGGCTTTTCAGGCACAGAAGATTTAAAGCTCACTGAGCGCGCTAGAAATTGGAGTAGCTAAGGATTTAGGTTCTTAATTAATAAATATTTTGCCGCCTGCGTGCCACGTTTACATTAATTTATAGTTCTGTAGGGATAGTATATTTGTCATGTGGTAGTTGATCTAAATTCCTGTGTGCAATTGGGTATCTCCTAGCCTATGGTCTTGTTGATACCGCATTTCTCTCGCGTAATCATACTTGATTTTCTCTACCTAACATATGGGTTCATATTACTTGATCACGTATCTCTCTTCTCTTCTTGTATATCTGTTAATATCTAATACACTTTGATGGGAAAATTGGACTCGCATCCTTTGTGATATATAGATGTCTCAACATAAAAGAATAGGAGAGAGTAAAAGTAAGACATGTACAAGTACTCAGTCACCTTGACTTGTCACAACCACCATTATTATGTCTAAGTAATTGATGCCTCGAAAGAGAAAATACACACATAGGGACAACACAAAGTAATGAAGTCAGAAGGCATTTGAATGACACTGATTTTGAGCGTACTGCCTCAGCTTCAAGGAGAGTGAGCATACTAATGAAGTAGCGACAGAGCATACTTCTCAGCCCGACTTCTGAGTCATCAGATGTTCCACCGAGCACGACTCCAAATGACCGTAGGACTCTAATTCACCCAATTGGGGGAAAGAGCGTAAGTACTATATATTTTCACATATATTATATAAATGTCATAAAGCCTAACATTGCATATAATTCACATTTGGGCCATCATCAGCACATTGTGGGGTCATCGATTGCATACAAAAGGCATACCCAGGCTATACAATCATTTAAGGCTGTTCCTCAATATCTAAAGGACGTGTGGTTTAATGAGTTTAAGGTAGGCATTTATATCTCAAGTAGACGGTAAACTATGTATAGTTCTATTGACTTCTCCCCTTTGATAATGTACAAACCTCAATAAAACAGTGCTAAGGTAGGAAAAATTTAGTAAAAATGTATACAAGGTTCTCACTAGATCTAATTTATTTAACATAACTTGTCTAGCATCTTAGAGTTAATAATGTATATGGACGAACTTAGGTGATTTGAAATGTGTTATGTTCTTCACCCTTAAGGTAACCCCATTTTCAATTGTTCAATGCATACAACATTATCCTAAAAGAAAATAAAAAATAAATATAGATTTGTGCAACCATGTCGTGTAGGCATGTACCAACCACAAGAACAGATAAAAAGTTTCTAGAAAAACAGTTGGAAAGCAAGACACGAGCCTTAGCAGACGGACTGATTGACACACCAATTAAGCTAATTAAGTAATACTCCCTCTATCTCAAAATATATTGTCTTACTTGGTTTTGGCACGCCCTTAAAGGCAAGCAAAGAACACTGCTGAAAATATTCAATTTTCCGATGAATTTTCCGACCAACCACAAAAATGGTCGGAACAAATGACATTTTTTTATTTTTGCTTCAAGGAGTTGGACTGGACGGAAAATGATCGAAATTTCCGACCCCACCTGATACTTTGGGTCGGAAAAAGTTTTCGGCCATCTAAAATTATTTAGATTAGTTTTTTTAATATTTATATATAAATATATAAATAAACAAAAGGCTTTATGTACACTCAAAAAAACAAAAGGCTTTATGTTAGCTATTCAGCCTCATCTCATCATCTGCGCAGCTGGTCATTTTGCCGGCAAGAAGAAAATTGAACATGGGTTACGTGAAAAGGAAAATTTCTTGAGTGGGATATAAAAGAGGGAATTTGTCTTTCTCTTAGGCGAGATTGTGCGCCTAAGGGAAAGTTGATATACCATCTAGTTCACAAATACGGTAGAACGGTGGACCACCGTATTTGTGCAGCGTATTTACGTATAAACATCATTTTTACTTAATAACCAAACGTATTTAGTTATAAAACATTGTATTTATAGTTGTAAATTGACGTATGTACGTTTGAACGATCGTATTACAATTTTGTTTTGGAGAAAAAAAATGTCGAATAAACGCTAGAAAAATTAAGGTGTTCGATTATTTTGTTGATTGATGTTATTACTATAATGACGAATAAATAAATTGATGCAAACTCCTCAATAATTTAGCTATTGTGATTAATGTTGTTAAACTAAAATATATTGCAGTAGATAAATTAATTTGTCAATATCTCAACATGAAAATAATAATCGAATATTCAAGCTAAAATAAAATTTACATATATGAATGCGGGTTATTCATATAAGAAAAAAAATCTTGTTCCTCGCCTGTTGGGTTCATTGGCTGTCCCATGTTGAACCCCACCCTGAGCAGATGATTCCCCAACTTCACCAAACTGAGTTAGGTGGTATGGTGATGCGCTATAGCCTTGTGGGTGATATTGGGGTTGCGGATAAGTCGAAGATGAGGGTTGGGTGGGCCAAAAATTTGGGAAAAGGATCCCTGCGACTGGTGTGTGGGAACTGAGCGGTTTGATCATATGAATTGTATCCACCTGCTTGAAACGCGGCGCTACCGTGCCCCGGACAAGTGCAAGTGCAAGTGCATCAACATCGCCCCCACAACATTGCCGCCGCAGCCGGATGTTGCATTCCAGGTCCGGGAGCATTCATGCCTTGACCTACCCTAGCACGCCTTTGCCTCCCGCCCTACTGCGTTGACCACGCAAATGGTCCCGCTCACGTCGTCGTCGATCTCGGGGAGCAGGACCACGGTGCGTCCAATGGCTCCACATTGTACAATTCGTTTGGGAAGTCCAGTAGAAAACCGTACCCGCTTGTTCAACATGCCAGGCAAGGCCACACGGTATTGCTGCCACCAGTCGGATTGACGTTGGGGATCCTCTCCAGCCTCTTCCATTCCCAAGTTCATCTGGCTGAGAAAATGCATCTAGATGAAATTAAAACGAATATTAATGTTCAGTTCATTATAATAAATTAAGTAATATAATAAAATGAAGTAAGAAATTATACCGTGTTAGTTAATGATGCGGCCGTTTGGATGTAACCCTGATCTTGGCGTGTTGTGGGTTACCTATAAGGCGACGACCATGCCTGTGGAACCATAACTGTATTCGCGAGTCGCATTCGGGTTGTTCATCCCGAACATTGCGAATACATATTGGTGGCGATGGTTCCACCTATTGATATATGGCGCGATAATTTGCGCTGCATTATTTGTCCGGCCGTCAATAGAGTGGCAACTGGTGGTTGTATTGCATGGGGGCCGGAACATTTTGTTTGGCACCAAACTGCCTGCAGAAGCGTGAGGGGAAATGCTCTTCAACCACACAAGCAGAAATCAACGGAGACTTCGGCAGTCCATATATCAATCCCCAGCTCTGCAATAATCGGGCAAAGTGGTGCAAAAGTAGACGGTAGGGTTGGAAGACAAACTGCACAAAACAATAGTAGTATTTGATTCAAGTCCTGTTCACTGTAAAATATTGTACATATAAAATTTTATCTTTCGAAACAATAAAATAACTTACATTATCAGTTTGGATGCGATCCAATTGGTCGCGATATGCACGAACCCACGTGGATCGGTACAGTTGCCCAATCATGTGATCCTCCCCACCTACAATTGCATATGGAAGAGGAAATAAGTACAAGAATAGTAGACTATTTTCAAACTAATTTTTGGTAGTGAATTAATATTTGGTAAATACTAACCGTGCTGCAAGTGGCAAGTCCTGTACGAAATGTGAGGGTAAAACGCCGTGAGGTCTGACCATTGGCAGCCTCTCCCACGCCCAAATTTGCAAAACAGTTAGACCCCTGATTTTAGGCGAATTTGAAATGTAATTGATTAATTTTCCCGGAAAGAGTTAGCGCATACAGAATTTCATATGTTCATTGATGAATTATGTCCTAATATTAACTATTTACTCTTACCAGCTATGGCTCAAGAGTTCATCATTCAACAATCATACACCTAAATTCTTAAATACTTAGGCATGAAAAATGACATAACAAATCAAATATTAAAAATCAAATCAAGATTTCATCATTCAATAATCATACACCTAAATTCTTAAATACTTAGGCATGAAAAGGACATAACAAATCAAATCAAGATTTCATCATTCAATAATCTATACACCTAAATTCTTAAATCTTAGCCATGAAAAGGACATAAAAATCAAATATTAAAATGAATAAATTAAACAAAAAATACATTAAAAAATAACAAAATAAAATAAACCTACAAGGAATTCAGTCATAAGAAAAGTATTTAACAGTTTGATAGAACAAATCAAGC
>VALG01012221.1:0-16570 GCA_009835305.1 Ipomoea purpurea
TATTTTGGGGTTTCTCCTCAAACTGCTTTGAAAGCAGCTAGGGTGGCCAAGGGCTTCCTAACCTACGTCTTTTTAATTGACCCTCTTTTTAGTTCGCAGGGTCCTTATTTTTAAATTTTTCTTGAACACCTCTCTGGGGGTATGGGGCTTTGTTCTTTTTTTTTGTTTTCTTTTTGGCGTTTCATACTGCCTACTCTAATGTATGATCGTATACGGAGTGGGTTTGCTATTGTAGTTGTTGTGATGATGTCTTATGGTGTGGCAGATACTTTGTTGTTGTCAATGCATTGGCCAGTGGGTAGCAGTATCATAGTTATGTTTTCACTTCAAAGAATTGCTACGACGTTTTGGCTTGTTTCGGATACGGTATGGAGTTGAACGTTGATAGATTTCGTCTCAAGTAGATTGATTTTAATTGGGATCTTCTAATAGCTAAATATATCTCTCTATAGTCTATGTGTGGTAATACTTTTGGGTCGTTTCTCTTTTCTTCGGGTCTCAAGTAGTGATGGAACTTTTTCAATACCATTCTATTTCATTTTACTATGCTCCCTTTTGACCGTTCTAAGGATATCATATACAAGCTATTGAATATAGCTAGCACTTGTCGTTGCTATACGAGCGTTTCGAGCTTTTACGGTCCACCTTTTATTCCCCTTCTACTTTGGGCATGATCTACGATAACTGGTTCCTATAGACTTTATTCTGGGGTATGGATTGATTGTTATGAGGAGCGGGTTTAATAGGAGTGGGAAAACTCAAGAAAAGACAGAAGATACTCACTCAATAGCACTCTAGAAAATTTGGCGCTTGATTTTTGCTTACTGGGGGTTTCATAATCTATACTATGATAAAACATCTTCTCTATATTGCTTCAACGTTCCTTTCGTACATTCCAACCAATACATGTTTTCAGGCTGGTAGGTGATATTGGTAATGTAGGTCATTGAGCATGAGTTTGTTAGAACACGTGTCTTAATAAATTAAGTGTTAGCTGATAGCTGATTGCATGCAATAATGACTTCTCAAAAGCTGATCGAAAAGGAATTTTAGCATTTTCGGAGCGGATAGGTTTTTGCTCTAAAGCTATATTAATGGTTGGTAACATTTTTTCATGTTCGTTGGGATTTGTGTCAGGAGAACTCCTAGTGAAGAGAATTCAGTTCTTCATAGTATGTGTGAGACTTTTAAGACAAATGAATATACGCTAAAATTGGTAGCTCTAGTCGCCCTATAATTATTTTGTATTCTCAATTGCTACGAGGGTGTCGAGCTTTTTCAAGGATAATTGGCTGTCTGCAAAAGTGGATAAATTTGGTTTCGAGACGATCTTTTGCAAACTGTAGACTCTGTTCTTTCTCGGTTTTAGGCTATCCTTTAGAACGGGATATGTCATACACAGTTATCTACCGTGACAACATATTCTAGGATCGAATGTGCTCGCGTCTTTACTTAAAAAGTTTAAATCTAAGTAAATTTTTGTTTTCATGTACAACTAAAAGTTTAAGTTAATAGGAAGAATTTACACGTTCATCATTTTATTACATTATATGCTTGATAGATTATTTTTCTTTCTTTTTGGGTTATGTAGGATTATGACATTGTTGCGTGGATTCAAGCATAGTCAGCATGTCTAGCGTCTCTAGCACAAGTGGGGAAGAATGGGAAAGTCTGCTGGTTGGGGCCAATCTGTGGGCAAGTTTGCAAACTTCTGGTGATCATATTAGAAGGAGCTCTCATTTTGCTGGATTTTGGAAGCTTCTGTGCTACTATTTTCTGGCTTCTCTTAGCTCATTCCACAATGTCTTCACTCTTTACCTTTTAAACCTAGCTAATTAACAAAGTTTGGTCTCATGTTTTAGTTTGGGTTTTTAGTATTTCTTTTTTTTTTTCTTTTTATTTAACTTTGATACATTCTAGTAATCAGCATGTGTCGTTTGAGCTGTTATTCAATGTTTGTGATATTGATCTCGTGTTTTTTTTTTTGGAGCTATCGTGTGCACCTATGTTCGCATTATTTGAGTATATATCACGAATTGTTAACAGATAATCGGGAGATAAAGGTCACCGATTTATCTGAGTTGGGATTGGAATCATGGAATGTCTAGCAGTAATGATCTAGGCACTGGACAGTTACTCAACTGCTGATGGTTGTGGAGAATGCTAGCCTTTCAAGTATAATACCATTGTGCTTACTTTGGAAGTCTGTTTGCATTTTAATATTCTGAACTAGTTTTCTTGTCAAAAAAGCTTTAGCTCTTATTTCTTTGTTTAAAGGGTCTTCAATGTTGAGAGTCTGGAGAAAATGCTAGTGTTGTTTTATAGGATTCTCGGATTCAGGTGTTTTTTTCACGATACTGAATCATATAATCTTAAAGTGCTACTTGCTAACTTTTCTACTTTGTGTAATATAAGCCTTATTGTGTGTCTAGTTTTTAGAGTTATGCTGGATTCTCTCATTTTGTTTTAATTTTAGTATTTGTTAATTTGGCTGCTTGGTTGCTGTTTTTTTTTTTTTTTTTTTTTTTTTTTTTTTTTTTTGGTATTTTTAAATTTCATATGAGTATTAGTGATCTTTATTTTATTTTATTTTTTTTTTCTTTTCTTTTCTTTTTCTTATCACAGAGTGGGAACTTCCATTGGTATGGATAGGCACAGATTTGAGCGGGCGTTTTTGATCAGGATCTGAGGAGTAATTTCATTGAGGACATGGTCCTACTTTGCAGAATATAGCTTCTTTGCTTGTCCTTCAAGTTGAAATCTTGGCATTGTGTTAAGATGATAATGAGAATCCCTGAGCTCAGGCGTCAGCCATAATAGGCTGAAGCTGTGTACCGGGTTATCGCTCAAGCTAAAAAAGGATAATGACGAAGTAGAGACAAGATGTGTTCTAAGGTTATTGTATTATTCTGTGCTTCCATTCATGCTTCCTTTAGTTTTGGTGTACCCTTTCCGGGTGTCAGAAACTGACAGGCTCCAAACTCATGATCTCTGTTCCTTACATTTTGTTTTTTTCCCTGATGTTCTGCCCGGCCTGCTCCTTCATCCTCAGCCAGCCCATTATCCCTCAAAATCAACCGACAAATGAGTCCCTTGCGTTGTTGCTTCCTGCTTCTTTTTTTGCCATTATTGTCTTGGGATTCCCTCAGGGAAGTGCACGTAGAGCTGTAGAGGTGGCTAGTAGGCCAGAGGATACAAATATAGGAGTCTCGAGTGGATACGTTGATTCTAGGACGTGGATTGGAATTGGTGAAGGGTAGGTGGCAGAGAACGGTCTAAGCTGCTGCTGAAAGGGCAAGGGTGAGGAGAAGTGAGGGGGTAGATTGTTACATAATACCTCTGCTCTTATTCATTGTCATTTTACTCGCGCTAACCTTCCTTTTGGAGATTCGCATCCTGTTGATTGACACTGAAGTTTTTCAAAATATACGCAGCCAGAATTCTTGAATACTAACCTTTACTACACATAGCACATTTTCATTTCATGGTTTTTTTTTTTTTTGTTTTTTGGGAGATATTGAGGTGTTCTTTCATGATTTTCCTTATTAATCTCGCCTTTTTTGTATCAATTAATACTCAGTTTTCTGAATTTTTCCGTAACAGCATGCAGGCTGTTCGGCTTGTTATACATAATACTTTATTGTCATTTGCAGGTTAGCGTCAGGAATATATTGGGAGCAACTTTGCTCTCTCTACCACGGATTCACATTTGTTTGTCCACCCGGTGATTCAAGAATAACATAGCACGACTTCACTGCCTATAATGAGTCGACTGTAACCATCCGCTCCTGCCTGACTTGCTGTTCTCCGCTCCTCTATTCATTATATTTTGCAGAGATCCCTGCTTTAGTGACGCTATGAGGGTTTCAGAGTCTCTGACATTTGGGTGTACAGGTTGCAGTGTTACCGCGTTTATTTTCACATCAGTTCTTTATTGTCCATGCATGTGCCTCTCTCGCTCGCCATCATGGGCATAGCCTTATTACCTTGATATTTGATACAACAGATGCTGGGACGCAAATTTCAAGCGCCATCGTCTGATTCCAACCATCGTCTTCGAGATTTTTACATTCTTAGTAGACTTATCGCAATACTTTTAGGTTTGGTTATACATATTTTTGTGCTGCATTGGCATCTCTCAAACATTATCGTACTTTGGAGCTTCAAGGGTTGATCACTTCTGTTACCTGATTTCTATGCTTGTACTGGCTATTTGTTCTTGCTCTTCTCTTCTGTTTCTTGGATATATGGTAACTACATCTTCTTGTTTACTCATCTGCAATGTTAACCTTCTTTGCGTCTTCTCCTCTCTGCCAATGGGTCCAGACAGATGAAAGTCTGGGGGTTGGGTGCTCGAAGTCATCCGTTGGTTTCTGTGCTAACCAAATCAATATCAACACTTTTAATGTCTCGCGCGCTCACCACTGCGATTCTGTTAAGATTTACCTCTTTTCCTGTTGAGCCGTCTGAGAAACAAGTATTTGGGTTGCATGATTTTAAGTTTGAACTGCTTAATTCAGCTTCCCTTTTTAAATATCGCATTGCTTATACAAGACACTATGACGGCGGGGCTATTTTATGTGTCTATTGGTTTTCTATTCCCTTTGCTCGTGCTCCTTTAATAGGGACGCGTTGACGCTCTCTATTGACAAGGCAGGGAGCTTACTTCACACTCCACCATCACAATCGTAGCTATATGGCCGAAGTGTTGGACGCAACCAACGAGCACAACTCCAGGTAACCATAAGATTACGTTGCATTTTGGCTCGTGAAAGACTCAAAAAAACCTGAAGTGAAACATTACGCTTCAAAGATTCATGGACATTCTTTGTTGACAAAGTGGCACCCCACAATTCACAAACTCAATTCGGAGCATTCAGAACTGCATACTTTGGGTGCTCCGCTCAGCGTCTGCATATGTCCAAGAGAACCCAGACGAGGTCTGCCCGGCATGATGGAAGCCGCCCGGGGAGACGTCGATGAAGCCAGACCAAAACTGGAGCAGGCCAATACTTTGCAGCTGTGTGAGGATAGCGGGCTAAACACGCTACACATTCTGACGGGTAAATTGTGAATTATTAGTTGATAATGCTCGTATTTATGGCTTTAAGTTTACTTATTCCGGATCTCATACAACATATCAAGGATCTCAGCAATATCTATCTTTTGAACAACAAAGTATGAATAAGATAATGACAGATTTTGGTTGACCTGACCTCCCATCTATATACTATACATACATGTAACTCCTCCATTATCCTAATATTCGCAGACTTGTTTGATTGTATCATATGTGGTTGGCTATTATAACTACACCCCCCCCTCCCATTAACAGGATTCAGAAAGTTCAGTTTGTTGTTGATTCCCTTATCAGCAGCAATAAGCCTCTCATCATATCCCTCAACCATACTCTCTCTATACTCGCTCATCTCTCGCTCCTCTCTATAATTACTCTCTGCCTTAGTAACAAAGTTTGTCTGTCCGCTCACTTTTAATTCATAATCTACTGCATCATACCACCAGCAACAGACAAATTTTTATTTTATTTTTGTTCACCGTACTGCTGCTAATAAAGTAAAACTTATGACTTATATTTAAATTAGTTGATCAAAGCTAATAAAGTAAAACTATGAAAACTTATTATTAAATTAGTTGATCAATTGAGGTTATGTTCCGTGAGGTAAAATATATAATATATAATATTATCAAAAAATAATAAGGCAAATGGAATATGGGAGAAAACTGGATCTGTACAAGATCCAAAAGCTGGAGATTTTTCCTTTTTTTTTTCCTTCCATTATGTATATGAATATGTTTCATTACAAAAGGGAAGCCCCCCAGCCCCCACCCCACAAAAAATAGCACTAAGTTTTCTTGTTTGTGCAATCTGCATGCATGCCTCAGTAGGGCAAAACAACCTTGCAAAAACTATATATATTATATTATATCTATATTTACTGCAAAATGCTAAAATATCCATAATGATAAAGTGCTAGTGTCTTCTTTATCAGCACAATTCCTGTGCAGTGGGAACACCAGAATCTGCTAAACTCGTCTTCCAACATCTTCCCAGATCAACTTGGATGTTCATCACATTGTGGAACATATTCCTAGTACACAAGAAAAAAAAAACCAAAATTGTGTCACTGGTTTATACTTCATAGAATAATCGAGAAAGTCTAAGGTAAACTAGTCAATGTTTAAGACATAAATGGAAGAAGAATATTAGCTGAGATTGAGGTTTGAACAAATCAAAAAGTAGGTTTTTGAGGTTATGTTTGATCAGAATATTAAAACAGGCAAGCCTGATTCCAAAAGCCAAGTGTGGGGTCACACCATTTTACCAAAGAAAAGTGAGGCATTACAGGGGCCCAGGTGTGAGCACATAAATTCCAACATAAACTAGTTCCAAGAATTCAAGGTTGTACTTGGGATAGTTTTTAAAGATGTTTGAGGTGAATATAATATGTATGCTGAGAATGTGTGAGTATAATCTGAGATGGTGTATAGTACCTCGAGTTCTCTGACCAGCTGTTTGGCTGTCGGGGCAGACACGATTATGCGACGTGCAGTTGGAGAGATGAACCTTCATCACAGCCTATCGATAAACAAGAGGGAATTATAGTAGCCTTCAACATTCAACAGCCCCACCTGCATATTAATATTAAGGTTAGATAGATGAGCACAGAAGGATTAGAATAATATGAATGCTTTGCGGGATTAAGACAGACAAAAACACCCATGCTTGACCAAAACAAAAACATTTTATATTGCTAAGCACCTTTCTAAATCAAACAAATATCCACTAATCCTCAACAATCTTCCCATGTGAACCGAAATGAAGACCACGTGCATCATGATGCATTGAATATGATCAAGAAAGATGGCATTTTTCGCAAATATATGCAGCTCTGAAAGCTGAGAAGAAGACAGTGTGTTGTGAATCACGGCAACATTATGTCAAGTGTATGACGACGTTGGAGCCTTTGGGTGGGTAGCTTTCATGGCATCCAATTTTGGACTTGCAGAAAGTGAAGTGTAAAATCAAAGGTTGAAAATGGCCTACAATATGCACCAAAAAGTAGACAAGGCAGCAGGAAATGACCATTCGCTTTTGGAGTAGTCTTTAAAGGAATGATGCGTGGAAGAATGATTTTTGTCAAAGGATATATGTCACACTATGACCATCTTACCGGCAATATTATCATCAACATTGATATTCTTGTGGAACCCACCACTAAAAGTCGAAACTTTTCTGCAAGAAAACCCTTTCCATTTAAACCTACCTACCTCATTCCTACTTACCTCTTACAATTCTCAGCAGTTTTCATCATTAAGTACTTTCAACTAGTCTAAAAGTCGAAACTTTTCTGCAAGAAAATACCGAAAAGAAAGGGCAAACTTTCTTACAGGCTTACTGTGGATTCCAAGCTGAGCCCATGTGATGACTTCAGGCAATTCTTCAAGGGTGCCATAACCACCTGAAGATAAAGAAAATCGAATTCAGTAATGACCATGTGTTAAGACTTAAGAGTACTCCATTCACGAAAACCACGATCAGATATTACCAGGGAGGGCAATAAACGCATCAGCTTGCCGGACATCACAGCTTTTCTCTCATGCATATCAGAGACGGCTCTTTACTTCTCCAATTGTTTCACCGGTAATCTGTTTAGTTTATTAACATCTTCATTAGACCAAAACGACATAGGAAAGCAAATTTAAGTTTGAAAGATGGTAAAAGCATAAAGCTGCTGCCTTTGTGTCTCTTCAGCATCAAACAATTAAGGCCCTACTTACACAGCAAACATTTGCAAGAAAAGAGAATACGATTCGAAGTCTCAGATTATTACCTCTCTAGGCATGAGAGAAGTTGGAATTACGCTGCAAATGAAAAGAAAAAAAAATCTCCAAAGATTATTATATATCAGTAATCACCATGCATCAACATATCATTTTTTTCTTGCTCTACTGAGATGAAGAATGGAAGATGGGAGGAAGAAAAAAAAATTTCCACAGTAAAGAATTAGACTCAACTGTCTGTTGTGTTAAGAAGTACAATTATTTTAGTACTGAAAATAGCATTTCTTGTCAAGATATGGATATGGAAATGCTACAATCACTCTAAAAAGGCCTCAAACTTTCTACCATACAATACCTAAAAGGCCTCAAACTGACATGCAGCAGAGCAAAGAGTGCATTCACTTTTTCTGCTCACTAAACAGCCCAAAAGTCTAACACAAACCAGACACTGTGGAGTTTATTTGCACTGTGAGAACACCTAAAAATGGCACTTTTCATTTGTTAGTTAAATGTCCACCATCAACGAGTGAGAAACAAGAAAAAAAAATGAGCTTTTTACTGTGGCCAAAAGGCAAAAGAGAAAACAAGAGCCACTTTTAATTATCAGAACCATATAGATCCCATGATGCTTGGCTTTGGGGTATAGAAGAAGCAACTTCATAGAGAACTGGGAATTGAAAAACTTGCAATGGTCTCAACTTTAAACCAATTGTATGGAAGGGAGGCCCCCATTTTTTGAAACAATCAAAAAAAAGATAGGTATTATTATGGAGGGTAAAATGATGGAGTCTTTCCATTTCCAATCTTTTACTTCACATTCAAACATCAACCTTTTTCTCTATAATGTGTGTATATTTTTCTGAACAACGAAACAAACTACAATCACTAGACTCATAGTTAACCAGCTCAAATAAAGAAAGACCGAGTTGCCTATATGTGTATATTATATCATAAACAAGAGAGAGAGAGAGGGGAGAGAGAGAGTACCCTAGAACATGGCGCCTCCCATCATGAACTGCCTGAGAACAAGACCCATCAGACCCACGCTTCCACCTCATACCAATCATCCTTCTCTCCAGCGCTTCAACAGCACATAGAAGAAAACACTTTCAGGACCCATTTCTACACTCACAACGCTTCCCATCATCATGTTCATGAGTTTTACTATAACAACACCAAACCCTACTGGCCAGGACTATAAGAAACACTAATAACACAATTTAATCATTGACATAGTATCAATGTATGTGTATATTAATTATATATATTATATATATATATATATAATAAGTAATGGATAATATCAAAAACCCAGGAGGAGAGAGGCTGAAATTAAAAGATCAATGATTTAAGGGTGCACGTTTGGTTCCCCATGGAAAGGAGCAAATTATTTTTAAGGACTAATGTCCCATAAACTACAAAGATCATGGCAAGGAAGCTGCTCTCAATTGAGAGCCATGTTCTCAGCTAGCACCCCAACCCCCTCGCTCTCTCTCTCCTCGTCTCATGCAACGAAACATAGAACCCTAAACTTCTGCCATAAGTCTCATAAGGATCATCAAAACAATCTAAGCGTGTTTATGGTAAGAATTGGCAAATAAAGGGGGAGACTGAGATTAACTAACTACGTTGAAAGTGAAATGGGGGAAAGCTAGAAGCTTGGTAATGAATATGAGAAACGGGCTTTCAATTCAAACGAAATTTTGAATCTTTAACATGCCCGAAAGAAATGGATAGAACGTGCAAGATTGGGTATCATAGAAAATAATTTCAAAAAAGCTTTTTTTTTTTTTTTGTTTCATTATGGGTTCTGGAAAACAACGCAGCAGACAAAGAAGGAGAGGCAAAGAAGAAGAAAAAGAACGATACACACCAGAACTTTGCCTAATTCAATGGCGGCTTCTTGGTAGCTTGGTTTCTTCCCGGGACTGCTCCCACAGAAAACACAAATTCTCTGGAATCTAGATCTTTTTTCGGCCTCCATTGCTCTCTATCTTCTCTCTCTCTCTCTCTATATATATATATATATTATAAATATATCTATATAAATATATATATTGCTGAACCTGAAACAATGATCTCTTGAACTATATAGAGAGAGAAAACTAGAGAGAGGGAGAGGTTTGGGTTTTTTTCGGATGAATGAAAAAAACTGAAGTATGGGTGTGTTTATACGGACGCATGACCCCATGTTCGTGTTTTTTTTTTTTAAATAAAATATATTTTGTATTTTACAATTATTTTTAAGAAAATTGAAAAAAATATCACTCTATAATATGTCAAATATCAATGTCACCCTGAATTATGAGTGGTGTAAGTGTTGCTCCTCAATTATCAAAATGGTACACATATAATCCCTCCCGTAAACGGATATATAGTTTTCTACCGTTGTCCATCGCTAGTACTTCGAATCGAGGAGGGAAAAAACAAAAATTACATATTTACTCCGACTTAACGGTGTCGTACACTAACGGAAAGTCACATGTCCGTTACGGGAACGGGAAAACCACATATCCGTTACGGGATGATTATATGTGTATTATTTTTGATAATTAAAGGGGCAACATGTTACATCACTCATAATTCAGGGATGACATAAATAATTGACTAGAGACATTTTTTACAATTTTTCGCTTATTTTTATTACAAATAGTACGATTATTGGGGCAAACATATACCTCGGACTCTCTGAAACTTTTTTTTTTCTTGCATACATTCTCTGTGTTCTACTCCGTATTTGCAGTGGTCCATATAGAATTTCAGATTATTGGTTTTTTTTTTTTTTCCAGATTATTGCTTTTTTAAAAAAAAAAAAACCAATAATCTGAAATTCTAAGAAAGTAGTCCCAAATATTTATATTATGATAAATAAAAGGTTTCAAGGATTGTTGTCTTGACCCCTGACCTGTTGAACCAAATTGAAACACGAGGACAAGATGAATAACACCCAACTTTAATTTGTCTTTGCTTTTCCATTATATTTATTGGGTATTAAATGGGGAAGAAAATCTCAAATTAATTATTATTTAACTTTAATCAAATATCCCATGAGAATTGGTCAAGATCGAGTATGTTTAGCCCCAACAAACGACATAGACACAACATAGATTGCATTCATGAAATTGGTTACAAAGTTAATGTTGATTTAATGTGTGAGACTTTGTTATTACTTAGAAAATGAAAATTTTGATAGTAAAGAGTGGTTGGTATGGATGAGGATGAGGAGTCTAGTGACTGATTGTTCTCAATGAGATTGTTTATAGTCCTTGTTTTGGTTAAGTGGTCGATCTTAGGCGGTCAATTTTGAATTTGGAACACAGTCTCTCACATATGAAAGCATGTCTCAGCATGATTTATTACCATATTTAAAAAAAAAAGTTATTATCATATTAGTCGTTCAGTCAATTTGCAAGTAAAATACTTTTGGGATTTGTTTCCTTTACCATCTTCAAATCTTCAATCGCACAAATCAAACACTTACCATTATGTTAATATATAGTTATAATAATAGCAAAATTATAATTTTATTTTCTTAGGATATGATTACGTGAACCATCCACTTATCAACTTGATTATTAAGAAATATATTTGTGCTACTTGCGTTCTAAGTCAACTTATATGGTTGTTCTATACCAATAAAACAAAATATGGTTTATATTTTTCTCCAATTATCAAAACAAAGGGTTACATTTGCATACATCAATATTACCTCATTTAATTAATTTTAAATAAATTTACATTAGTAGTCGGCTTATCAATTACTCTGTATTAGTTATTTCTTTAATTGAGTAAAATCCGTTTATGGTAAGAGGATCCATGTCTAGTGTCCACAAATAACCTATTATATTGTGTGTAACATAACCACTATTGTCAAGTTTTGATCACGTGTATTTTTCCACAATATATCATCTAAGAACCAACTGAACTAATATGTGTATGCAACACAAAACTTGCTTCATGAAGTCTTTCCACATACTCCATCAAACCTATATAAGAGAATTCTTTTTTTTTTTTTTGAAAATCTATATAAGAGAATTCAAGTATAAGAATCATGTTTTTTCCACTCCAACGCCCCTTCGGGGTAATATAGTTAATTATTTCTTCTCTCAATGGCTCCACACACCTCGGACCGACATAATATTTGGGATGATGTAAATTTCTTCTCCCAAGGGCTCACACAGAGTATTTGGGAGGATCTAAATCACGGTGACGCAATGGCTCAGCAGATAAGGCCAAATGACGATGCGTACACGGGATCTACCCACTTTAAACATAATTTCCACACTACCGTCTACTGCTACGAGATTCAAACTTTAGTCTCTTCTTTCAAATTTTGCTTTCTAAATCAGTGCGTTAGCTCGTGCAGACAATTATATAGTTATATAGTTATTTCTTAGAACATGGAATGCACTTAATTAGCTACCTTCCAAATGATTAATAAGTTGTTTATTATCGCATGCACCTCGCGCATAAAAGTCTCCATTCTCCAATCCTTTGGGAGTGCACCACCCGATTTGTTTAATACAGTTGGTAATATTCTTAATTAAGTAATAAATAATATACTTTAATTTAATTTAATTAATTAGTTAGTAATCATACGGTCCTACGAAAATGCAAGTGGGTCTAAATTAATCTATTTTTACGCTCTTTGCATTGTCCAAGAATAATGAAACGTTTATTCTTAAACTCTCTTGGTTGTGCCTTTTACACGGATTATTTTAATATAATTTATTTTTTATATGTGATTTAGAAGTTATTATGTAAGAATTGAGTTTATCTAACACACAAGCACTGGTGGCTTGTGGTCCACTGGTATTGGATTGCTCCCCTATGTGGGAGGTCTAGGTTTCGAACTTCTGTGTAGGCATAGGTTGTATGGGTATCCCCCTTCCATTGTAATAATAATCTAGCACGCTTCTATAATAATTATGAATTTTTATCATCGTAAAAAAAAAAAGCGTGGGACAAAATTTTTTTAGTAGTGAAGCCAGAGTGATAATGGGCCTGTTTAAACGGGCCTTTATTTTATTGGGCTTGAAAACATTGTCAGAGTTTTTTTTCCTTACACTTCGAGTTGTTATACCATGAATCGGGATCCATCTGGTCCTAAATAATGTATAAATTATTTATTTTTAGTATTAAAATTGTGGACTTTTAGAATATAACATTTATACTTGATTCACAAAATAATTTGCGTTACACTTCAATTCTTATCCTTCATGTAATAATGTATATTATCAAATAAAATTGTAGTATTATTAAAATGATACATTAATTATACTAAAATTGAAATGTAATTAAAATGATGAATACTTTATTTGCTATAAACTTAGCATCTCAAATTCAAAATAAACTTTCAAATATACATAGACATGACATTAGCCACCAAGTGATATTACTTTTATTTTTACAATATTCTCTCACTTTTCAAAAATGAATCTACTTTTACATCATTAAATTTATAATTTCATTATTTTTCTCTAGATCTTACAATATTCTTTCACTTTTAAAAATCAACAAACTTTACATCACATTAAAAAAAAAATCAACAAACAAAAATAAATAATTTTTTTTTTTAAAATGCTACCACAACTATCGCATGCTTAGCCTTTTATACTAGATGCAAAATTGCAGACCCATGTTCCTATTTTTGGTTAACATAAAAGCATTTTCAATAGTTAATTTTTGCACAATTTTAAGATGTTAATTAGGAGAGAAGGATGTAGGGGATTATATATATATAATATTATATATATATATAATATATATATATATATATATATATTACTATATATTATATAATATAAACTAGGAAAATGAGTTTTCAAGAAAAAAAAAAAAAAAACACTATAGTACACGCCCAAAAATGACCATGTGCAGTTGTTGTGGGCGCCCTCCACGAAAAAATGCGAGCTTTGTTCATATTTGATGGAACATTACTTTAGAGACTAAATATAATCGTGTCTTATTCATATTTTGGTGGGACTTATCCCGCGTTTTCTCTCTTTTTTATTTCAATCAAATCAATAATATTATTAAAAAATTGACAAAAATTTTATGTGATGGCTCTTTAAGTATAGATTCAATCTCTAGGGTGGAGCATCAAATTGAAGGAGAATTGAAGAAGAAAGGAAGGAAGAGGATGGGGGATATGTGCAGTCGGGTAATTAAGGTTGGAAAAGGTGAAAGGAGAGTTGAGAGAGTGTAATTAAGTTTTGGTGCTGACATTGTATCATTGGTGCTTCTTGCTTCATTTATGCAATATGACTGATAGATTGGACGTACCTCTCCATGTGTGCTTGCTTTCTTTTCATTTTTTCTTTTCATAATAACACACAAATCAACCACCTCACCTTCTCCTAGTTGAGCATATAGCTATTTTATATGCAACCAACTATAAGTTTAGACTTTTAGTTGAAAATAAAATACATGCTTTAATTTGGTATTAAAGTCAGATCAATCACAATAAGCATGTGTTGAGCATATAGCCAACTATGAGCTTAGACTTTTAATTGAGACGGAGCACATGTTTCAATTCTCCGAAATCCATCTCAGCCACTCATGGATACACACTACTCTATTCATATGTATAACCATGGTTGCAAAAATCGCTAGGCGCCCTCTAGGCGCTTGGGGACCGCCTAGGGCGCCTAGAGGCCTAGGCGGGCCTAGAGCGATTAATCGGCGCTAGAGCGCCTAGGCGGGCGCCTAGGACGCCTAGGTGGCCGACCGCGACGCTAGGCGCGATTTTTGCAACACTGTGTATAAACTCAATTCATCATAAGAAATAAGTTTAAGAACAATATGATTCAGTATTGGATCTTACAATAATATAATATAGGGACAATTTTTAAAGTGAGAGAAAACTCTTTATACACAATAAGCAAAGATCTAATTTATATGGATTACTCACATCATTTATATCCACCTTAATTCATTAATATTAACAATATTTATACTTTCTATTATGGAGTACTTTTCTATTTTGTTTAAGCACACTTTGATTTATTTATAAATTAGGGAACATTTTTTTTCATCCAAAATATCATACAATTGATAAATTTACAATCTTAGAGCATCTCTAACATACATTTTAGTGAATTTTTGATAAAATTTTAGCATAAAGACAATCCACAACGATTTTCTTATGATGTCTTACATTCTCATTTTGTGAGTCAACTATATTCTTCTCATTTTAATATTTACTCCTATTTTCTTTCCAACCATTCTCCTCTTTTCTCCAATTTTTTTGTGAGCTATATCATTTATCACCCCTACACATTTATAAAAATTGTTTTATTTACTTTTTTCTATAAATTATAATTTAATATTTATCTTAATATTATTTAATTTAAATATTTAATAACAAAAAAAATATAATTTCAATAAAAAATATAATTTTTATATAAGATAAATTCGGCTTTAATATCAATCATTCTTAATATTTAAAATTGAATAAAAATTTATAGAAATAATAGAGCCACTTCTAACACAAGTTTTAAAATAAATTATTTTGGATGTAAGAAGAATGGAAACAAAGGTATTGTAGCTAATAAAGAATAGATATTGTATTTAGATGATAGTGAAATAAGACATACTTTCGAAGTAGAATCAATAAAATATTATTTTATATAGAATAAGAAAATGCTCTTAGAACATGCATCCGCTGTTATTTTGGGAGCCAGGCAAAGAAGAGTTACTTCAGAAATATGGAATCCATTGAAAAAAAACTTTCCTTAGATGCGCTGTGTGAGTGTTACTACTGTGTCCGGTGAACGCGTCAGGTGCGCTGACAGTTGTTATTATATTATTATTATAAAATCAGTTTGTTATATTTTTTTTCTTCTCTTTTTATTTTCTCTTTCTAATTACCTTGACAAAACTTTCAAAAATTACAAATATGTCCATAGATGCTCTAGTTTCATGAAGGCTGCAGCGGCGTTTGTGGATGCAGGTACGCAAACATTAATGGAAACCCATGCTTTCTTACAATTTGATTTTTCCGATGTGAAACAATTGAAGAAGAGATGTGAAAGAGGGTGTCAATCACCCAAGTTGAAGGAGAGAGAGAGAGAGAGAGAGTGACATGATGATATGACATATATGGATCCATCGCTTTCACAACAAAACTTGCTGCTCATCTCAAATTCTCTCTGTTCCCAAATTTGCGACTCTTCTCCATGCCGGACTCCGCACGCACGTGGGCCGTGGGGGCGTTCCGCCGCCGCCGCTCCGCTCCGCTGCCTCATTTGCAGCCCTTACCTTTCTCCTTTTCAAAATATTTCTTTTTCCAAAATGCTGTTTATTCATACAACATACGTTTATTGAAATACAAAGAACCATAACGTCCACTGAGACTAGAATTCACAAATTTTTTAAATGAAAGTTCAACCTAGATACCATTAGACCATATAGTCTAGGTACAAAACAACTAGTAATTAAGTTATTTAAAGTATTAATGACTTTATAGTTTAGTGACATATAGCGATTGTTCAAATGAAAAATTATGGATTTAATTTTCAGTGACAACAATATTATATATATAATTATGACAGATAGTATATTATAACAAGAGTTAATATTAAAAAAAAAGTTAATTTAGAGTAGAACTAATTTTATCCAACATTTTCAACATTCGTAAAATGTTTAATTGCTACCATGGAAGATCTTCAATCTAGTCCAAATCTAGAAGGCCCATATGGATTTCTATAAGACCAAACAGCTTTGGGTTTTTATTACATAAAAGGCCAACCTTTGAGTTTTTGGT
>VALG01012227.1:0-17901 GCA_009835305.1 Ipomoea purpurea
TTATTTTCTTAGGAATTTGGCGACCATATATATGTTGTTCAATCCGAGCATCATGTCTATAACCCACAACTTTCAGGCTACTGCGTAAGTATGTATGTAGTAGGTTTTCTCCCGCGTACTGGTGCCATACACAGCATTCACCGGCTCAATAAGGAAGTATACTTATCGAAGGCTGTCCAGGCACAAGAACATTTTAAGCTCAGGCGGCAAACGCTTAGCTGCTATATAAGAACATTTAGACGTCAATTTGTCGAGAGAAATTCAGACCTTCCTTTCACTCTCGGCCCTGAGGCATAACTTTTGAAGTTATGGCCTTGAACGCTATTTTCATTCTAACAGTAACAGGATGCAATGTTACGAGTCTATACGCTTTGCATAATGGGCGATTTCTCTATTTTTAGTGTCGGCTTTAGCGACAACACACCATGATACGACGACCCTCTTGTATTATTTGAACATGTTCTGGTGATTAGGTTGGAAATACGCTCTTAGTATTCCTAATTAGTTAAAAATGTATTAAACAAAGTACACTTGCACAGAAGTCAATAGGTGCTTCGTACTCACCACCTCGATCGCTTCTTAACCTTCTTAATCCTTCGATTAAGTTGGTTTTCCACTTCATATCTTATAAAGAATGAACTTAATCAACGGCTTCATCTTTGCTCTTAGCAAAAACACATAGCAGTATCGTGGTGCTATCGTCGATAAACTGTGAATAATAAATATTTATTACCACCGCGGGATTGTATTGATCTAAAATCACATACATCGCTATGAACCAACTCCAAGTGGTTCCGTTTTCCTTTCAATCCGATTTAAAAGGAATTTTCGTTTGTTTTGCCTCAAACACAAATCCCACATTTGTGCTTATCAACTTGAAAAGCAGGAATATGGTCAAAGTTAATTAATCTACATATAGAAATTAAATTAACATGACCCAGTCTATCGTGCCACAAACACGAAGACTCCAAGTAAGTAGGCTTAATTAATAATTTTTTTATTAATCGTGGTTATTGCATCACACTCTAAAAAAGCCCATCTAGCACATAACCCTTGCCTACGTACATTCCTGATTTCGACAAAACAACTTTATTTGACTCAAACACTAACCGGAAGTCATTCTTGTTCAACAATGAACCAGAAATTAAGTTCTTCCGTAGCTCCGGTACGTACAAGACGTTGTTCAAAGTCAGCTCTTTCCCAGAGGTCATTCTGAGAACTAATTTGCCCATGCCTACCACAACAGACTGAGCAGAGTTTCCCATCCATACCTTTCCACGATTTGTCATCTCGAAGGTAGTAAACAACTCACGGTTGGAACACATATGTCGGGTCGCACCCGTATCAATGAACCATTCCGTTTGGTTCGAACCAACCAGGTTTACCTCGGTCACCATTGCCGAGAGGATGATTTCAGACTTATTCTGATTGACCCGCAACCACATTAGAATTCAGAATTAAATTCTTCCACTTTAAGTGCTTTACAATCAGCCCCACTTTATGGCTCCATAATGCCCACAATTGGAAGCATTTTACGTAGAATTGTCTTCTTGAAGTCCTCTTTCCTGCCCAAGGCAACAAACTGGAACCAGGATTCACTTGAAAGGCTTCACTCACGATCATCTCCTCTCGTCTACTTGACTCAAGACGATCCTGGAATACCACCATCTTGTATGTCAAGTAATCGGCTAACGACAAACATTTTGTCTTAGCATCATCACCATTATATCAGCGGTCCCAAAGACTCCCACAACCGAGTCACACATATACCATTCAAACATAGTTTAGGCATAGGAAAACCAAATTAGTTCTCCCAAATTCCATACTATGCAACATGGTTTGAGCGCTTAGACTTGTGTTCCTTTCCATTAGGAACCACCTCGGTCAAACACCATGACATGCCGAGAATCCAAGGTTCCTGTAACAACATTGTTAAGGTTTGCAACCCTGGATCCGAAATTCCAAAACATCTTTGAATTTCCATAGGTCTTCTCGACCCAACCCTCCACAAGGTACCTCGTCCCATGTACCATTCATTGTACGTACTCGATACATACCCTTTGATGCCATCATCGGTCTTCGAACCAAAGTTCACGCCGGGGGGCTTTCCGGCATGATGCAACCTACGTTGCTCTGATCCGACAATTGAATGATGCATTCCGACCGAGCAAGTCTCCCATTCACGGTTCCACCTACACGTGGGATCCATCCGACTTTAATTCAAAAATTTATAAGTCGATTTTTTTTTAATTATTTGTTTGGTAAGAATCGCTGTAGATTATATATATCTAAGATTTTTTTAGCATGTTATAGTATATTATTTAATGTAGTATTTCTAAATATATTAAATATATAATTTTGAGTATACTATAATCCTAAACTATAATAATTATGAAAATATTAGATTAAAATACTTCAGTCAATACCATTATATATATATATATCTATCGTTACGCTCAACTAGACCTATAAAATGGGAGAAGGGAGTATACATAATCTAAATATCCTATGCAACCACAAGTATAAACATATGATGGGGACAACCAACAAAGTTGTCATGTTGTTAGTTGGTTAAATACAAGGATTGAAGTTTGATTTTACGGTGGTAGCCTATTTCTTCCTCGATATTCTTACAATTTATGAGTCGGTCAGTTACCCAATTAAGGTTTTTTTTTTATTTTTTTTTTTTTTTTGAAAATATTCAACAATACCTAAGTTATATTTACCTTTATTTTTGGTCCTTTATCAGCGTTATAAATGTAGCTTTCAACAAGAACACACTTTTTAAGATATCAGTTACGTTAATTTTATTATTCCGTATGATTATATGCACTGAACCAATAAAAGCATTTTAGATATACATCAACAAGTATCATAATGTTTATATCATAATTTTATTTGTCCCGAAAGATGGGAATTTATTTATAGAGAAATTAATTCCAACCATTTTGGTAGCGAAAACTAAAATATACATATATATTCTTATGGCCTTTCAAATTGGCAATCGTATATCTGTTATTTGTTTTGTTCGAACCGAGCCAAATATGAATTTATGATCTTCCTGAATAATAACCAAAAATATCTATCAATCCCTCACAACATCCCTAAATATTTGCTTTTGTGTTGATGTTTTCCCGTTGTTTGTCAAATCACCATGACTTTATTTTTTACCCAAAGACATGAGCCACCAATAAAAAAAAATAGCTTGCCTCATTGATTGTTTTGTCCAATCCGTGTAGTCTAGACCAACTGAATCATAAAAAAACAGGAGTGATGGATAGAACTTTAATGCTTGATTGATTTGGAATCCCCATTTTTTCCCTTCCGCCCGGAAATAGTAACACGGACTCCCCTATGTATCCACGAAACTTAAATTCCCACCGGAACTATACTTGGCTAAGAAAGCTACAAGGATTTGAATGCATTCTCGCACACTTCAATCCCACCACTCTGGTTTTCGAAACCAAGAACAAAAAAAACAAGAGACGGGTTTCTAACCTGAGGTTTTAACCCAACGAGAAGAAAGAAGAAGCAGAGGAAGCCCGAGTCGTGTGTACACACACTCTCCTTAAAAATGATTCGCCAACCTCCCGAGGGTGCGAGATCGTTGTGGCGTCAGTCTCCCAGGATAAAACGGACTACGAATTTGGCGTTCGAGCATTCCAACCCAAAGCCCGACGAACTATAACACAGTTGAGCACTCTGATGTTTTACGGAAGTGTTGGTAGAATCTCTTTGTAAGAAACAACTTTTGAGAGAAGATGAGAGAAAAATATGATTTTGCAAGTTCAAAAATCGATTAAACATTCTACCCAACACATAGGCTTTTATAGGGGAGAGAGGAGTTAGTAGTCTACTAAATGTCACATTAAATCAACATAATCCAATTTAATAATTGGATTATAACGTTTGAAACGGTCGTACTTATTATCGAAATAATACCAACGCTCACGGAACTTAATACGCGATTAATTCGTACCAAACCACAACGGCCCGTTTCAAAATATCTAAGTGACCGAGAAGTCCATACAAATCCGAAAGGTAAACAAATTGGAAACAAAAACCACACCCGAGTGATCATCACACACCAAAATGGTGCAGCACGAAAGGAGCCCATTTCTCCTAAGCACGAAACTGTGCTTAGAAGCACGAATTGTGCTTTAAATTCCAATCTCCAAAAATAAACTTTTCCAAAGCTTATCACTTCATAATGTGCTAGCAGCACATTACTTAAATTAAGCTTTCGTGTTTTAAGCTCAAAGCTTAACGAAAACACATCTCGTGCTTAACGATTCATTAGCATAAAATGTTAATTAACTACTTGCTTAATTATCCTTTCGTCATTTGGACTTCTCTCAAATAGATTCATCTTGAGAATCAATTTTTCATTCACCTATTATCCATTTTGAACGTACATTATATTAAATTATTCGTCTCATTACGAAGAACCCGAATCCACTTCCGACCCGAATCCACTCCGACCCGACCCAAATTAAAAGTGAACCCACATATAATTGTACTACAAAATAGGCACTCAAATTGCAGCCGTTTTATTATTCTAAACACATATACAGCGGCAGCAAACGCCATTATTAACAAATGAATATTTTTTTACGTCAAAATAACATTATTTTGAGCTGTGGACCTGTGGTTCACACAATAATTTGCGGTTGAGACATTAATTTAAGTTTGGAAAGGACAGACGTGTCGCTGTTTGTAGGAATTTAGATGCAACCGTCAACTTGCTAATTTTAGAAAGAATTGATGGCTTCGGTTGGCTCCTTTCCATTCAGAGTCAACTTCTCAACCTATTTGGTTCTAACAGTCAGCTTTAGTATTTTTTTTTTTTTTGAGAGCAGTCAGCCTTTAAGTTATGTGTGCCATATGTTGGATATTATCCCTTAATTCTGCCATCTATAATACGCCACACACACGATTTTAATTTTTTTAATTTACCTTTATTCTCTATGGCTTTTTATTTTTATTTTATTCTTTTTGCTTTTCCTGAATTTTGTAATATTTTCTAATATATTCAATCTTACAGTTTATATTAATAGGTTCCATTTACCTAAATATCATGAACTTTTGAATTAAGAATGTAGTATATATTTAAGGAAACATAACGAAAATGTTCAATAAATAAAATACTTAAATTGTCAAATTATTAATATAAAACTTATCAACAATTTAACCTTCATTAAAAAAATTGTGAACCCATTTAAAATTTTATTTGTAAATTGTTATTTGTATATTTAATAGAAAAATCATGATGAATAGTAGAATATCGGACAAGAATAAAAGAAGTTACAAATTTTATATATTATTATTTATAATATATATATATATATATTATATATATATATAATATATATATAATATAATTATATATATATCATATATACATTTTTACTTTCTTAAATTATAAAAATGGTTACTAAAATGAATATTAAAAAAAATTTTAACAAAAGATATATCTTTTACCGCCTCTAATGTTGTTAAAATTTATGGAACAAAGCAAAATGTTTCAACATGTAGTTCAGTCCTTGTAATAAAAAGAAAGGGTCTGTATAGAAGTCTACTACGGCAGAATTAGTTCACCCATTAGCTTTGAACGACTAAAGACTGGACACAGTTGGAGATTGTTAAAAAGTAAATTTCAACCCACCGACAGTTATAACCCCTCAGAGTTTTACGGAGATCAGTCCTATTAAAGCTATCTTAATCCTCTTGAAGATACATCGAGAATTTACAGAGGATAGGCTGAATACACTCTTGAGATAAAACACAAGCTAAACAGACTAACTTGATTATTCTTCTTTGAAAGCCTCAAGAAATCAACTATACAATCTTTATTGATTACGGCGGCTAAATCCACATGGAGATGACAGGTCATTCATGTTGCAATTGAGCAAGACTCAATTCTGAAGATCGGGAAAGATTGCAAGTCATTTCTTCATAAAGCAAGGAAGCCCTTAAACTTACTATGTCCTTAGGCGTTTATTCTATTGACGTCCTCCAGGTTCTTATCTTGTTGATTCGGTGGCAACGCTTCCTTAAAATTAATGGAGAATTTGGCAGTCTTTTCTATGAGATGCATCCCAGATCTCAGGAGTACGCGTACTCTGAACTGGGTTAGCAATTCTACATCTCCTTTACTGGCTATTTATTGTTAACTGATTTGCAAACTACTCAGTAATATATGATGTTCTAGTATAGTTAGTGTCTTTATGCTAAGAGGTAATAAGGCACTTCACTGAGTTTGTTACTTTTTTCGTTAACTAATACTTAGACGCCCATTAAATAATTAGACTCTTGGCTAATGTTACGATTCAAAAATATGAATGTTATTTATTTTATTTTATGAATCAGTTGTAGAGTTAATGCCATATGGGGGTCTCCGAGTACAGTGGTTTTGCCAAGTTTAGATCTTAACATTCAAAATGACACCTATGTTCCTTCGACTCTTTCAAGTTTACCATCTGTGGTCCAAGTTAACCATCAAATGGTCCCTTCAACTTTCAAATTAACCAGCACAACTCCTCGTAAAGGATCCATGGGTGGTTAAAATTTGATAGTTGAAGGGCAATGGATGGTTAGACTTTGACCACGGATGTAACAATTTGAAAGTCGAAAGACCACAGCTAGTCAATTTAAAAGTTTATGACTAAACGTGGCCAAACCACCTATACTCAAAGGACCTCAAATGGTAACTCTAGTTGGGTATATTGGTATATATGTGGGGGGGCATAATGTTGATTCACTATTCTTAGTAACTTGTATGAGTTGCCCAAAGTTGTATCATGTGGTGTTTTACTTACAACTTCGCGAACTCAAATAACAAGGTATTCTTTCGTAGGGTTGTTGAACATTGTATTGATGATTTTTTTGGTACCGGGTCAACATGAAATTGAGTATGGAAATATAAACGGGATATAAAAATAATAGAATTAATTGTTCGGGGTGCCGCGTAAGGGCCCAAAATGATATGAACAAAGGTTGAGATATTGACACAAATGACTCTAATAATAAATAAATAAATAAAAATATAGGCCCAAATAGTTAGAGGTGTGCAAACTTTGTAAAAGTTCGACTAACTGACCAAACTGAAGAATTTTGGAATAACTGTTTTTTAAACCCAAAAATACTTTTAGTCAATTAATGGTTAAGAGTTTTGTAGAATTTCGGTTAACGGTTAATTTAGTTCAACATATAAGTTTAACCGAATTAACCCAATCGGCTCTAACTGAAATTATATATATTTGTTGGATGGATAAAATATGTACAGAGGCACTGATCGTGGGGCTGGTCCCGTCAAGAAGTCATCCGCCGGTCCATCACGGTCATCCACCGCGAAGGACTAAAATCACACACTGTGTGGTCAACCGTACCATTCGTACCGATAGGCCTCGTGACAAGAGAAGATGTTCGGATCACCTCATGGATTATCGCCCTGACAGAAAGTCACCCGATCGGTCTACCGTAGGGCGACCGATCGGCCTGCTTGATGATGTAGCCTGCAGAGCCGAAATCGTAACTTGCACGACAAGTCTTAGGGGTCCAACTTGCACTTGCAGAGCGGCGATGGACAGCCTTGCAGGTAGGGGCGACACTACCCGCATCGATCAGTCAACCTACGCATAGCTGAGAGCGACCGACTGACTGAGCCAACGAGAGACGCCACATCGATCCACTTGCAGCAGGCGCATTAACGATCTGTGGGGACCTGAACGAGTCACTCTCTGTCCCGTTACCGATTTTTTCCACATCTACCTCGCTTGATCAAAATGGAAAACAGCATGATGAGCCGGAGCTAGAGCCACGTGCAGAGGGAAGGATCAACCCGCCAGGTTGGACATCACCCCAACAATACGGCTGAAACACTCCCCAAAGATGATCTACGAAGACAGTGGACCGATCACGAGGATTGATGAACGAGCTCCACCTCCAACCACGGAGGATAGGATACACAACCCACCCATCCAGTCGGACAGAATCCCGACCAGCAGCCTGGACGCACGACGGTCACCGACCATCCCAGTACCTTGGAATGGCGCAATCAATCTCAATCTTACGATGCCGATAACGTACGCCATGCTACCCCGACATGTCAGATGTTGCCACCAACGCCGGGTGCACTTGGAGAAAACCCCATGCAAGGAACACCAAACATGAATTCACTCAACTTTATCAACGGTGGTCTAGAATTCCCGGGTACTACTTTGTAGCATCTACTCTTCAAATCCCAATTGCGAAGCAACAACAAGTAACCACACAACATGTTCAACAACTGCCCTCGCAACCCCAAAATCACATCCTGGAGGAAATAAAAGTGGTGCACCGATCCCGAAGGCACAATATTGAAGGATGTGGAGACCACCAACAACCCGACATCACTCAACGAGAAAGTGTTTTTGATCGAATTCGAAAAAACTGTCAAGTCCAGTTTGGAATCCCAGGACAACCGAAACCACTCAAGGTCGAAGTCTCGAAGAAATACCGAGCGGAGGAAAATAACACCATAAGAGCAGTCGGTCGATCGATCAACTTATCGTCGGCCTGCCTACTACTAGTAGAAAACTTATCTGACCGATAGCTTGATAAAGTTCGTCCATCGACATTAAAATTGATTTTAAACAAGTGACAACTCTCGACTCTTTTTTAAAAAAACTTTGACCGGTCGAGCATTCCCGGTCCTAAATGTAATGATTTAGCCCGGTTGATGGCCAAAAAAAAAAAAAAAAACTCCCGATCGATCTGTTTGAGGTTTCGTCCAGTTGAGATATTTCGGCACTACCTGCACGATCTTGCCCAATTGAGTGTAACATCTATCCCGCTTCTCAGCGATGAGACCTCTTGTTGGTCGCCCAAAAAAAAAAAAAAAACAAAAAAAACTCCCGATCGGTCCATTTGAGGTTTTGTCCGGTTGAGAATCTCGGCTCTACCTGCACGGTTTTGCCCGATCGAGTGTAACATCTATTCCGCTTCTCAGTGATGAGACCTCTTGTTGGTCTTCCAAAAAAAAAAAAAAAAAAAAAAAAAAAAAAAAACACTCCCGATCGGCCGTTTGAGGTTTTGTTCAGTTGAGAAATCTCGGCCCTACCTGCACGGTCTTGCCCGATCGAGTGTAACATCTATCCTGCTTCTCAGCGATGAGACCTCTTGTTGGTTGTCCAAAAAGAAAAAAAAAAAAAAAAAAAAACACTCCCGATCGGTCCTTTTGAGGTTTGTGTTTGGTTGAGAAATCTCGGTCCTACCTGCACGGTCTTGCCCGATCGAGTGTAACATCTATCCCGCTTCTCAACAATGAGACTTCTTGTTGGCCTCAAAAAAAAAAAAAAACTTCGATCGATCGTTTGAGGTTTTGCCCGTCGAGTTATCCCGGCCCTACCTACACGATTTTGTCCGTTTGAGTTTGTGATTAAGTTCACCTATTTCCCGGCCCTGTCATTTGAGGTTTTGCCCGGTCGAGTTATCCCGACCCTACCTGTACGATTTTGTCGGTTGAGTTTGTGAGTAAGTTCACCTATTTCCGGCCCTGTCATTTGAGGTTTTGCCCGGTCGAGTTATCCCGGCCATACCTGCACGATTTTGTCCAGATGAGTTTGTGATTAAGTTCACTTGTTTCTCGGCTTGTCGTTTGAGGTTTTGCCCGGTCGAGTTATCCGGCCTTACCTGCACGATTTTGTCCGGTTGAGTTTGTGATTAAAGTTAACCATTTTTCCCGGCCTTGTCATTTGAGGTTTTGCCCGGTCGAATCAATCTCCGGCCCTACCTGCACGACTTTGTCCGGTTGAGTTTGAATTTAGTTCACTTTTTCTTCCCCGGCCTTATCGTTTGAGGTTTGCCCGGTTGAATTATCACGGCCCTACCTGCACGACTTTGTCCGGTTAAGTTGTTGATTAAGTTCACTTGTTTTTCAGGCTGTCGTTTGAGGTTTTGCCCGTCCGACATTATCCGGACCTACCCTGCCACGACTTTGTCGGTTGAGTTTGTGATTAAGTTCACTTGTTTCCCGCCCATCATTTGAGGTTTTGCCCGTTGAATTATCCTGGTACTACCCGTACGATTTTGTCCGGTTTGAGTTTGTGATTAAGTTCACTTGTTTCTCGCCCTGTCGTTTGAGGTTTTGCCGGTCGAATTATCCTGGCCCTACCTGCACGATTTTGTCTGTTTGAATTTGTGATTAAGTTCACTTGTTTTTTCCGACTCTTTCGTTTGAGGTTTTGCTCGGTAGAATTATCTCGATCCTACCTACATGATTTTGTCCGTTGACTTTTTTATAGACCGACCAGTACGGTCCCACTCCCGACCAGCTCGGTCGGTCATGTCTACTTGTCACTCGCTTTTAGTATACAGAGGAGAAAGGCTTACCCATTGGGTATCCTACATGGCTTAAGCTTGACTACTACACTTAATCATTCGAAGTGTTCTCTTTGCAGTTTAGCTACTATGTATTTACAGGGTGGAAGGAAAGTCGGTCGAGTGGATCAAAGCTTGAAGACAGGCTAGTCTCCCTCCGACCCCCCAGAATCACTGATCTTCTCCAATATTTTGGTCATCATAGTCTCGGCGGAGAGGTTTTTACTATCATCAGATAACATGATGCGCGATCAAGAAAGAGTAAAAGTTGGAAAGCAAAAAATCAACGATTGATCAAATTAATTTCTCAAAGCCATGTTACAACCTGAAAAGCCCGACACACTCTAGCGGAGCGAAAATCGATGGGAGGGACGGGAAGGTGGAGCAACCGACCAGTCAACCATCCGAGCGGTCGACCGGATGGCGGGGTGACCGGTCGGTCGCCAAACAAAGAAAAAAATGGTGAACAAGCAACAACAAACGATCAAGCGAAAACCCAAATGACGATAACAAGAAACAACAGAAGGCTCATGGGTTGTCGATCTAGCAATTGGTCGGTCGGTTCGGAAGGGGAAAATGACCAAACAACAAGCAAAAGCCATCACACCGTATGATCAGTTGGTCAGCACTACACGATGACAAACAACAATGAGGCAAGCATCGATTGGTTGGTCAGTCGTAAAAAATAAAGATCATGGTGATTGACAAACAACGGAAACAACATCAAACAAAAACAATAGGATAAGGGGTGAATTGGTATTCGGAGTCAGCCGGTCGACAACAAATAACAGAGCAATGCATTGAAAGGCCAAGAAAATTAAACATCGTACTGTTGATGTAAATGTTTAATGGTCTGCAATCATACGGAAATTACGTAACTGATATCTAAAAGTGTGTTCTTGTTGAAGCCCACTTTATAACGCTGATAAAGGACCAAAATAAAGTAAACTAACTTAGGTTGTTGAATTTTCAAAAAAAAAAAAAAAAAAAAACTTAATTGGGTTGTTGACCGACTCAAAATGAGAATATCGAGAAGACAATAGGCTACTCCACCGTAAATCAAACTTCAATCCTTGTAGTTACCAAACTAACAACATGACCAACTTTGTTGGGGTTGTCCCATCATTGTTTATACTTGTTGCATAGGATATGTTAGATATGTTATACTCCCTTTCTCCCATTTTATATGTCTAGTTCGGGTAACGAGGTTTGACTGAAGTTATTTTTAATCTAATTTTTCATAATATTAAGTTTAGGATTAGTATACAAAATTTATATATTTAGAAACTACATTAAAAGTACTAAACACAAAAAATTAAATTTAAAATAAGTAAAAAAAAAAAAATCCTAAAGAGAATAAATAAATAAAGTTGATTTGACCAATTAATAGTAAGTAGCTTAGGACATATAAAATGGAACAGACGGAGTAGTAATTTAAATCAATAGCTATGTTATCAACCTTAAAGATTTCATAATATAATAGTTATTACTTTCCCAAAAATTTAAAAATATTTTCATAATATAAACACTTTATTAGTAGCTACGGTGATACAATCCTTAAAATGTATGGATTGCTCTTATTCGAGTCAAGAGCTAAATTCCAGAAAGAGAGGGAGAAAAGACATGATTGTGTTTCGAGTGGCAACCCAGCTCTAGATGACTATGTTTCGAGTGATAACCAAATTCTAGAAAAGAGAGATAAGAGAAGAGAAAATGTTAATAGACATGGGCGGAGGCAAGTGTATGCCCTGGGGGGCCTTGGACCCTCCCCCTAATTTTTTTTAATATTATATATAATATTAAAATTTAAAAGAAAAAAAATAACCGTGGACCGGCGCTATATGTCAGGATATTTAAGATTTTGTTGTTCCTTTAAAAATTATTTGTCCCCCCTTTCCCACTTAAGATTAGTCCTACAGGCTGAAAGTTGAAAACTTCTACATCTTCTTCAACTCTCCCGTTCTCGTGCGCATTTCAAATTATGGTATTCCCTTGTAACACCCCCGTTTTACCACATTTTTTAAAACTTTAAAGACAAGATAAGGCAAAACTAATCATCCTTAAACATTAAGTGGAATGCAAGTCTAAGACGGAATTATTGGCCACATCTAAACGTACTAAAGACTGCACACCCGGTAAAAACCGATAACAAGTAATTCAAAATCCAAAAGTCTACGGCTCAGACAGGCCGAACAACAACTAAGGGAAAGGTAAAGCTACACTACCTAAGAGTCTTCACTAGCGCGTTCATCATCTACTCAAAAACTGTATAAGATAAGGGATAACACCCGGTCAGCGAATAAAGCTGGTAACTCATCAATACGCGTTAAGTAGCATAATTATATATAGATAGATATAATCAAAAGTGTTTGAGACAGAGGAATACAGTATATAGTCATTTTAAAACCAAGGGAAGATCAACATCAAAAACTCATCACACTCTCAGCAAAGATCGAGGATCATCACACATTAACAAGACAACAGAAGCCACAATCAACAAGGGACAACACAACTCTAGATGCAACCTACCATTCACAACGTAGAGTTCATCATAGAATCTCAAAGGCAAGAACGTACAACAATCACATAAGTGACGAATTCACACTTATAGTTCCAAGTTCCAGAGCCATTATGGGCTAGCCCCGACCTTAAACTAGTTCCAACCATACCCTGCCTAGTGTCACGCCTGCTACTTCTGAGGTCCAACCTTATTCCGTCTGGAACCTCGTCCCCTACCAGATCTTTACCCACCAATCTCATCAATCATTCCACTGATCTCTTACATAACAATATTACCCACCCCCCCGAGATCTCGGTGAAGTCACAAGCATGCTACACATACATAGTCACCATTCCGAATCCTAATATTTATATCTTCATCCCACTCAATAGTCATCATTACCATAGGAAGATATAAGGCCTTCATCAATATATATACAGGTCCTAATCAAGTAGAGTTAACACCAGAGGGTTCTTAGCAATGTCTAGCGGATATAAGACTTATCAATCATAAGAAAGCTCAACCAAGAACAAAACATTGACGGCAATACTCAACACACATATAGTAGCGGATATGTACATGATCACCTAAAACATTCAAAATCCCGATGATTGGCATATACAACGAGGTTGCCGAAACTCATCCAATCTAATACATAGGACAAACACCTAATTTCAACCAGTCTAATGCGACTTACAAGTATTACGTTGGTTGCAAAAAACAGTTTAATTACCAAATCAATTCATCTTCAAGTCTTGTGTCTCCATAGCAATTAGTCGAAAACCAACATGTTCACCAACAACCATTGTAAGACTCTTGCCACCATACTTAGTTATCACACTTATATGTAATGCGAGGCAAGTTTAGGACCCTTAGCACTGTTCAAACATCTCATTGATTATTCCCTACATGGATTCTCTATATATACACATTCGATTTCTATTAGATTAAGATGTTACGCATTAGATCATGTGCAAAGAATATCAGCAACCTCTATGGCATTCACAGAGGCTTCTACTACTATTTTAGACAACGGGAGGCCGAAAACATCACAATAAGCGTAACACAAGGATCACGGGGAACAACGAACACCCCGCAAAACCCCCAACAATTAATCTGTATTTCCCCGACGGGTGTTACTTTTGGTGCTCATATCCTCGTTTTATTATTTCCGATACTCAATTTATGGGTTGACCCGCGGCCGCCGGGTAGGGCCACGGGTAGCCCCCACCCCCACTGGGCCTGCCCCGCAGGGTGACACCCGAGAACTCCTCGTTACCCCGCGGCCATCATAGAGGGACAGAGCGTGCGGATCAATAATAATGCCGATTCACAACCCCTGCCGCCATTCCGCCCACGAAAGAATAGGGGTATGTTATCATTGAGTTGTCGCATCAATTGTTACACAACGATTATTAAATCCGTCGAGCAGGAACATTTCAATCAACTAACAAGGTGCCATATGCAAGTTCACAGTCCAAACTCCAGAACACCCAAAACCTCCCACACTACAACATACACATAACAAATAATTATAATGCATATATGATAACACAAAACATATACTCAAAGAAAAGCATTCAAGTACATCCAACTACATACAAAGCTCTAAAACAGCATTATCACAAACTGATCAAACCACAATGCAGAATCACTCACATAAGAGTTACCTCTCATTATGAGAGAATCATCAGGATACACTATATATGTAGGCAATACTCAAGTTTATATATCTCAAGTAGTTTTGCCAACCAGTAATTTAGTTCGATATAAGAACGCTATGGTTTACACATATTGATTGAGCATCAAAAACAACAGCCTGCGTCTTCTGTACCATCCCCTCTAAGCCCCTCGATCCTCTATGCAGTATATTGAAGTGCGGTCACTCATCCCTCAGCGTCGAGTAGCAAACATGTCTACCAACCACTACACAATATTCGCACCTCTATATACCTACCAAAGCGTGATCAAAAACTATTATAAACCAGAACCTACAATAATCTACTATACTACCCGTATAGAAGCCTTAGCTTTAACAAACACGACAACCCACTAGAGATTCGTTACCCGCGTTTTGCGCTCATTGAAGGAGAGCATGGGTAGAACTGTAGAAACTTTAGGTGATTAAATCATATTGTATGAAGATAGGGAACCTTGCTTCTAAGGGCTTAGGACGCAGATTGAAGCTGTTAAATAACTGTGTGGGTACGCTTAGCATTAATCACGTCTATGTGTCCATCTCTAAAGTTTCATATTACGTTTTGCAGTTTAATAGTCTTTTTTCCATCGACCCTCCTCAGTTCTTCCATGTTCCCAGTTTTTAAATTGCGACTTTCCCCAGTTTCTCCAATTATTTATCCTCTTTCTCTGCAGATTTTATAGATGTTTAAGTAGTAAGTCGTACCACTTAATTATCTCATAGTAACATTTGATATGTTGTACATGCTAAATAATAACTTCAAATACTATAGCAAAATAATAATACCAGTAACTGATCAATAAAAATAATTAACTACATTACCACGCATTGTACATCTACCATACATAATAAAACATATATAATAATAGTAACTACCTCGATAATGAGGCGATAAATAATAACTAGATTAATAATCAGATAAGATCGGGGGAAGAATGAACACACTATATGGGGAAAAGAAAGGACAGAAAGAACAAAGAAAAGAGGGAGGAGGGAGGGAAGAAGGAAGGAAAAACGCCACAGCGGTGTAAAAACTTGGCCCTAGAGGGACTCACCACCCCTAAGACCCTCAACACAAAGAAAGCAGCTGTTCCACGCCCTGCCTTCTCCATTTCTCCACGACCTGTATCTTGCTTTCTCCAAATAGAGCTACTTACGATAAACGACTTAACGTCTACCACCAGAGCGGCTCTATACGATAGATATAGTAACAAAACAATAAATAGTAAGAGATAGAACAATTTAGTAAACAACTTCTCACATTCATTCTTCACGCTTCTCCCATATTTGTTTTTCTCTGAACAATTTTTTAAACTCCTAACTATTTATATCTCATATAGCCAGATGGTAAACGAAGTCTAATTACTTTCATAGGGTGCCTTGAGAGAGACAGGTCGGTAAGTATTAGTTTGGTTGGTGATGAGGTTTTAAGATTTTAGCTAGCATGGAAATGAATGAAAAGTCTCATATGCCCTATACAGGAAATGGGATAGCCTTCCAACAAGCACAAACATGTGTGGAAATGCGAGTTGTTAGCCCATACTAGGTTAGAAAGACACAAGGGTTGAAGTACAATAGGCGATAGACATAAGAGATTACAGCTTTGGTTGACTAAATAGACGTAGTCAAGATTCTAGTCCTCGACTATCAAATATTTCAGACGTTTTTCTAGAGAGAAATACCAAGGAGAAGCTTAGGTTAATTTCTCAATTAATCATCAATTGAGGAAGGTTAGGATTTTACGGGGTGTCCACCATCTCCTACTATTGACTCACATTCAAAATTAATTTCATTTAATCGCTACCAACTAGTTATCTCTTTCTAGAACGCATACGATATATGCGGAACATATACGCTATAGAGGTCTATAACAGAAGTAATTTGTCATTAAAATCACCGCGATATTTCTTCAATTTTTTTTTATTTTTTTATTTATATGTTGTCTTACCCCACTGTTGGTTAATTTTTGTTTCTATATCTCTATGTTTATTTTTAATTTAAATATTGTTTTGTTTGGATTTTAAGATAATGAACATTCAAGCGTGCCATTATTGTTCAATGATATGCAGATTTGTGGTAGCTACTGAGAAAACGTTCTTATGGTAGACTGAATGTTAACATGCGGATAAGATTGCTCCAATAATGCTAAAAATTGTTATTGATATACTACTTATCGTAATGTCTAGATGAGAAAAAACAATTTGTACATATTAACTAAAGCTTAGACCTATTGTACTGTTGGTGAACAGAACGTGGTAGTTTTCCAAGAAAAATAATCATCAACAATTATAACAATACATCATATCATAAGAAATATAAGAATATCATAACAGCATGCAAGTCACATTAGATTTCCACTATACTTACTAACGAGATATCTCAACGAGTATGACAAATGTTAGAATGTAAAAGACAATTTATTACACACAATAATTTAACACACTAAGTATTTACAGAAGTAACTAGCATATGACTCCTTCACTTCATCCAACTCTTTATTAAACTTCCTGTAATGTAATATGGGTGAATTTTGGAAATTAGTGTGCTAAACTTTACCGCAATATAGGCCACCAAAAATGTAACTCTTCCATTTTAAGATTATCCTATCCGTTCACGATTGGCCACTCCCTAAGTTTTAATGGAACAGCGTTATGCCCTAACAATCTCTGCTCCGCACCGCATCCCTAAACAAGATTACAAATGAGACCCATGCGAAGGACTTCATCAAAATAGAATAATTATTCTTCACGACTCGTAAGGACATAGCTAAGTTGAAGGGCTCCTTCTAATATATGTATAGCCTTATAGAATCTATATATAGACCAAAGATTCTCCACGTAATCATATTCAAAGCCAAACACCATCCCTGGCGTATGACAGTCCCTACTCGCCTCTCAATTGAGCAACATTGAATGTATAGATAACTTAATCTAACATGTTCGATATATTTCACAAATGTATGGAAATGCCCGTTACCGCTCTCGTAGATCACTAATATATATGAATTTTGTATAAGTTTGATTCTCCCTATTGTTGAAGCATTCATAAATGAGAATAATAATACAAGTTATATATCATCAATTGTATATTATAATACTTTAGTGATTTATATCAAAAAGTTGTATTACAATGACCTATATATCATACTGTAAGTATTTCTCTAATAGATAATAATTTATTATTATTATTATATTTATGATAGTCTATCTCATTGATTAAATGGGACGTGATAATTAATGATAGCCCCTTATCAATTATTTTAAACTAGATTGTAATCTTCTGCCGTAAATATAATCTCTGAGGGTTGATTTTATATTATGTTATAAACATGTCTTGATAAACC
>VALG01012231.1:0-11387 GCA_009835305.1 Ipomoea purpurea
ACGAAAGCTTTGCCTATATAGTTGGTTCCCATTACTTCTTCAGGTTTAAGTTTATATTTTTTCTGCATTGCTATTGAAATGTATTTTGAGGTCCATTTTTTGTTTAGTCTCTTATCTTAGTTTGCTTAGTAACGCTTGCCTTATGTCGACTGTAGTTCAATACTGGTTTTTAAAGACCAAAAAAACACGTGACTCAAATGGCACATGTCAAACCGATACATATGCCCAGACTTGTTGGCCAAAGTTTACTCAAAGATGATCGTTGGTATTGATTTTAATGGAACCATTTCACGCTGTTTCAAAAAAAGAAAGATTCATTTAGAATAATTATGGGCATTAGTAGCTCATTATGACTTAGAGCTACAAACAAATGATTTGAAAACCGCCTTTCTGAATGGAATATTGTGGAAGAAGAAATTTACATGAACCAACCTGAGGGTTTTCAATTGAAGGAAGGAACACATGGTGTGTAAACTTAACAGATCGATATATGGGACTTAGACAAGCTTCCGACAATGGTATCTTAAGTTTTAATGATACTGTACGACCTTTGGATTAAGGAAAACACCGTTGATCAGTGTATATATCTTAAGCTCAGTGGGAGGCAAGTTTATATTTTTTATTCTGTATGTCGATGACATTTTGCTTGCTACTAATGATCTTGGTTTAATGCATGAGACCCAAGCAATTTCTTTCTAAGCACTTGAAATGAAAGATATGGGTGAGGCATCCTTTGTGATTGGTATTGAAATAATTTCGTAATAGATCACAAGGAGTGTTAGGATTGTCTCAGAGAACATATATTAACAAAGTCTTAGAAAGATTTAGAATGGAAAATGCTCTGCATCAGTTGCTCCAATTCAAAAGGGAGATAAGTTCAACATTATGCAATGCCCTAAGAATGAATTGGAGCGAAAGAAATGGAAAATATTCCCTTATGTATCTGTCGTTGGGAGTTTGATGTATGCTCAAACATGTACCCGACAGACATTAGCTTTGCTGTTAGATGCTTGGTCGTTATCAAAGTAACCTGGTATGGATCACTGGAAGGCTGCAAAGAAGGTATTAAGGTACTTGCAAGGTACAAAGGAACACCATGCTCACTTATAAGCGATCTGATCACCTTGTGGTGATAGGATACACAGATTCAGATTTTGCCGGGTGTTTGGACAAAGGAAGTCCACATTTGTTATCTATTCCTTTTAGGCCGAGGGAGCTATTTCTTGGAAAAGTGCGAAGCAGACTGTCATTGCGCATCCACTATGGAAGCTGAGTTTGTGGCCATGTTTTATGGCCACAAATCATGGGATTATGGCTGCGAAATTTTAATTTACGGGACTTGGAATTGTCGACAGTATTGCCAAAGCCGCTGAAAATTTATTGAGATAATGCCAGCAGTCTTCTTTTCTAAAAACACAAGTATACTAGTGGTGTTAAACATATTGATCTGAAGTATCTTGGCCGTTTAAGAAGATGTTCCCGGAACGAAGGGTATCAATTGAACACGTAAGCACTAGATTAATGATTGCAGACCATTAACTAAAGCATTGCCACGAAGCATTTCGTGAGGCATGTCGAAAGAATGGGCGTTATTGGAAATTGTTAACATTATGTTAAGGTTGGTTTTGAAATATTTGATACTTAGAGCTCAAATATAGTTTCGTTTCTGTATTAAAGTATCCTGTTTAGTTTATGAAGTATATATACATGAATGTTTTATTATGTTAATATAAACAGGATTTGTCTTTGATAAAGACATTATCGTGGACCATTATGAAAAAAGTTCATTATGAATCATATTGAGTTTGAAATTAATATTGTGATACATGGAAGGACGTGTTAAATTAGTGACGTATTACCGCCATGATTCTTATTAATTTCTAACTTAACGATGACTTATGTTCTGACCAATATAAGAAGGAATTAACTTATACTATGCATATTATGTTTCAAGTTCATTATTAAATTTATGACTTATGAGCCAAGTGGGAAATGTTAGAATAATAATAATTATTATTATTATTATTCTATGGTTCATTATAATTTATTGTGGTCATAATTAAATATTTATTTATAATTTAATAATGAAGATAATATTGTGATTGGTCAGTTAAGAAGATAAGAATGCAGTTTCAACTGCATATCATCAGGTTTACGTTGATGGAACGTATTATTATTTATATTTTCATATATGAGACTCTGGTCCTCTCTCAACTATCTAAGAACTAAAACTATTTCCATCAGAGATTAGATTAAGTGAATGCTAAAAGGTTTGGAGGAGAAACCAAGTTTTCTAACTCAAGCAACTACGGGAAAACAATGGAGCCAAGTATGTTCCCTGAAAGCTATTTTACTGTATGTGAAAACATGTTTTCTGAAGATCTTATGTTTTAGAATTAACTTACAAAAATGAAATTAACTCTTATTCTAATTCATAAAATGCATTATCTTACCCTAAAAGGTTCATTATTCTAACACACACGTAAACAAATAAAATAAAAAAAAAAATATAAACGACAGTGAATGTGAATCACAACTTGCCCATCAAATTTTAATGACAATTTCATATTTAATCGTTTAATTTGTTTTTCATTTCATCCCATTATTGTGAAATTGAGAACTAATAAATGGTAAACTGTTACTTTATCAGTGGTAGAATTGTCAAAGCAATGCCGATCAACCATCATCAATTTCGCTATTATAGCCAGACCTAGACACATCGTTGAACAATGAAATTTTCACTGAACACTAAAAAATGTTTTGAAAGAAAATATTGATTAAAATGAGTCCAAATAATTTTGAAAGTGGTAATTGATGAAATCTACTAAAAAAATAATAATAATTTTTAACGGCATATTTCATGGAGATGAGCTAGAATTGGACACAAGAGAAAATTTGAAATTAGCATCAAAGTCACAAATATTGTCAAATTATTAGTTGAGAACGAATTTAAAATACTACCATATTCAAAAATTAAATTGAGAATCATCTTAAAGAGTTTTAGGTCAAGCCATAGAAATATCAGATGTTATGTGAAAAAAAAAAAAAACAAATTTGAGACTTAATTAATAACTCTAATAGAAATTAGTTTATAAAAATTTGTTTTGTATATTTTTTTAATAGGTACTCACATTTAACAGGCCTGAACAATATATTTTAAAGCGTTAATCAACATTGGGTCAATAACGATTGAGCAAACACCGATATAATATCTTACTAATATGATATAACAGGCAAATTATACCGTGTATCAGGACGCACAATGCATTGTACATTTTGGCTCAAAACGACGTCGTTTTGTACCTTTTTGCATGTCTGCTGTTAACTCCTTAAAAAAAAATTATGTTCGAATGTACAAAATTGTATAATAGAATACACAGAATTTTATAAACTGAATACACATAATCTTTTTTGAAAGGATAATACACATAATCTAACATAATATACAAAAACTCTTAATTACATAATACACATAAACTCTTAACTCTTTAAAAAAAATCCATGTTTTGAATGTATAGAATTATATAATAGAATGCACATAATTTTAAACCTGAAAACGCATAATTTTATACCTGAGAACACAGAATTTTATAACTGAATATTCCTATGTTTCGAATGTACAGAATTATATAATAAAATGCACAGAATTTTATACCTGAAATTAACAAAACGACGTCATTTGAGAGGCGCGGAACGCATATTGCTATGTGCGCCTGGTGCACAGTATAACGATTGGAGTTAACGTTGATAGGCTTCTAATGAGAATATAAAATATATGTTGGTGTAATTATATGCATTTTGTAACTTATACATTTTGATTTATTTCCTATGTAATTTATATCTATATTTATATCTATATCTATATCTATATCTATATCTATATCTATATCTATATCTATCTATATATATATATATATATATATATATATATATATAAAAGTAAAATCCTCCAAGCAAGTTTTCCCCTCAAAATTTAGGGGTATTTTTGTAATATAATAATAATAATTATAATTATAATAAGCAAAGTAATCTTCCTCTCGCCCTTTCGCGAGTTTCTCCCTCTCCGCTTTTTGTGAGCCGTTTCGCCTTTTTTCTCTTATGGATTCCGACAGCACTTTGAGATCGATGGCAACGTTGACTATTGCTGATCTAGAAGATGATGAAGACATTCAGCAAGTTGGCAATATTGTTTTGAATCAACCCGAAGAAGTTAATGAGTTTTTTTGCGGTTGGTCGCCTTGTGACCAATAAACCCATAAAATTTGTGTTTTTCAGAGATACTGTGGCAGCGTTGTGGTGCCCAGTGATGGGCGTGAACGTTAAAGAGCTCCAGCCAAGAAGGTATCTTTTTCGTTTTTATCATGAAAGCGATATATCACGGATTGTTGATGATGGACCCTGGACGTTTGAGCAAAGCCTTCTAATCCTCAAACGTATCTCTCCAAGCGAAGATCCGGAACAAGTCTCACTGGAGTCTGCTGAGTTTTGGATTCAAGTCCATGGCTTACCGTCCGGATTTCGATCTTAAGCGGTCTTACAGGCCATTGGTAATTTATATCGGTCGTGTAACCACAATGGATGAACGAAACTTCGATGGATCTATGCGTACTTTTTTCCGCATCCGAGTTGAGTTTGAAGTCTCTAAACCACTGAGAAAAGGTACGCGTCTAAAGAAGGACAATGGTGAATGGATCAAAGTTGAATTCCGTTATGAACGGCTTCCCACCTTCTGCTTCATTTGTGGGTTGATCGGTCATGGCGATAAGCATTGTTCGAAACGGGTGCAAGGTTGGTTGGGTAATATTGAGAAGCCCTACGGGCCAGAGCTTCGTGCAGGCAGTAGGAGAAATGCGCCGTCAGCTGGAGAGAAATGGGTACCGCCGGAATCTCATGTGGAGCGTAGTCAATGGAAGTCGCCGGCGATGAGTACCGATCTGGATATGAAAGGAAAGACATCGCATGATTTGGTTAATGATTCTATTACCATACTGACGCATGGCAATCAAGCGGATTCTGGGCATGGTAATGTCTCTACAATTAAGGAAAGTTTGGTCAATAATGAAGTCACAACATCTCACGTGAGTGTGAAGAATACAATAACCGTTATGGAGCAAAAAAGGCGTCGTACTGATTCTGCTTCTCACGATCAAACAGTTGGCAGTAGTCCTATGGAAGTTGAAGGCTCTAGTTCAAAAAACTTGTTATTGGCGGGAACTGGTATTGCCCAGTCCCGCCCAACTCAATGACTTCCCTATGTTGGAACTTTCGAGGGCTTGGCGACCCACGTACAGTTCGTGAAATTTTGGCCTTAGAGTCTAAGGTCAAGCCACATTTTATTTTTTTAATGGAGACTAAAGTGCGTCGTGAACATGCTGAGCAGTTGAAAATGAAACTTAATTATGATGGTCTTTTTTACGTTGATGGAGGAGGAGTTCGAGGAGGTCTTGCTTTATTTATGGCGAGATAGAGGAGTAGCTAATCTTATAAGCTACTCGAAAAACCATATAGATGTCCAAGTGAATCTGCCCGGTAGTGAACCTTGGAGACTTACATATTATTATGGCTTCCCGGAGCGTAATCGTCGCCAACAATCTTGGAATTTGCTTCGGTCTCTTAGACAGAAGTCCGACCTGCCGTGGTTGGTTGCTGGAGACTTCAATGGCCTTGCATCCCCTGATGAGAAACGTGGCCTACATCCACATCCCCCAGCTCTCATTGAAGGCTTTAACCAGATGTTAGATGATTGTGGTTTGTTTGACCTCGGTATGAGGGGTATGAAGTTCACCTGGGAAAAAGGTAGAGGAACCGAAAACTGGGTGGAGGAACGTCTTGACAGGGCGGTGGCTGGAGCTGACTGGTGCAGTATGTTCCCTAATGCATCAGTGCGTAACCATGACACTATAACTTCTGATCATACTGCCATTCATATTGAAATTTTTGGGCCACGCATGGTTAAGCAAAGACGTGATTTTCTCTTTGAGAATGCTTGGTTGAAGGAGGCAGGTTGCAAACAAGTGGTTTTGGAGTCCTGGAATTTTTCGCGGGGTGATACAGTGCCGTGTCGACTTTCTCATTGTGGAATTTCTCTTCGTATATGGGGAGGAAATTTCGCAAAAAGAACAGAGAAGGAGATGTCTCATATCCAGGCAAGACTGAACATGCTCTGTAGCAGAACTGATGGGGCTTCTCTTCTAGAGGTACGTGAATTGGATGGCAGACTACGAGATTTGAACGATCAATTGAACATCTACTGGCGTCAAAGAGCAAAACAACATTGGTTGATTGGAGGGGATAGAAATACTAAATATTTCCACCTATATGCCTCTGCCAGAAGAAGGAAAAACCTCATTTTGAAGCTCCAGGATGAATCGCAAAGTTGGGTGGATGGGGATCAACTTTTGCCTCTTGCCACAAGATATTTCCAGAATATTTTCACTTCTAAGGGGGTGGACTTTGGCAGCAATCTGGACGGGTTCAATGCTACAATCTCATTAGAGGATAATCAACACCTCTTGAGACCGTTTCAATCAGATGATGTCCGAGAAGCTTTATTCTCTATGGCTCCAGGATGAATCGCAAAGGCGTACGATAAAATGGAGTGGACATTTCTACGGGAGATGATGTCTCGTATGGGTTTTGACCAACGTTGGATTAATCTAATTCTCCGGTGTGTGAATACATCAAGGTACAAAGTGAATGTTAATGGTGATCTTTCGGATTTCATTATACCTACTTGTGGGCTGCGTCAGGGGGACCCATTGTCCCCATATCTTTTTATTCTTTGTGCTGAGGCTTTGTCTCACTTGATCTCGAGAGCTGTAATTAGAGGAATGGTGTCACCGTGTATAGTGGCTAGAGGAGCTCCCGGATTATCACATTTGTTCTTTGCAGATGATAGTCTGATTTTTTTGAAAGCTACGGTGCAGGAAGCGGTGGCTATAAAGGGGTGTCTGATTAGTTACGAGCGGATGTCAGGTCAGTCTGTAAACTTTAATAAATCATGTATAGTGTTCAGTCGTAATATAGCTGCAAATCTAAGGATAGCAGTGGCTGGACCATTAAATGTGATTCAATCAGACAATATTGGCAAGTATCTTGGTTTGCCAATTGGAGTGGGAAGAAATAAGAAAGAAGTGTTTAGCTATATTGAGGCAAAATTAATCCATCGGTTGAGTGGTTGGAACAAGAAGATATTATCAAAAGCGGGTAAGGAGATTTTACTGAAAAGTGTCGCTCAAGCGCTTCCCACTTATTCAATGAGTATATATTTTCTACCGGTTACACTCTGTGAGCGAATTAAAAGAATTATGAACAAGTTTTGGTGGACAAACACTGGTAACAGTGGCGGTGGAATAAGGTGGATGGCGTGGCAACGTATGTGCTCTCCAAAGTCGCTTGGTGGGATGGGCTTCAAGAATTTGAGCAGATTTAATATAGCTTTGTTAGCTAAGCAGGGGTGGAGATTATTGACACAACCACATTCCTTGGCTGCTCGTCTATATAAAGCAAGGTACTACCCGCATTCCGATTTTTTTTAGAACTAGTATTTTAGGTGCTAATCCTTCTTATTGTGAGATCGATACTTGCGGGGCAGCAGTTGGTTTGAAGCAGGGAAGTTATAAGCGGATTGGCAATGGAAGAGATACGATGTTTGGAACCAACCTTGGCTACCTAATCAGGAGATCCATTTATTCGGTCCCCACTTCTAAATAATGATGTCAACATGAAGTTTGCTCCTTAATTGATTCTGCTACCCAAGATTGGAACACACAGCTGGTTATTAATATGTTTGACAAAGGACGCAGAGTTAATTCTCAAAATTCCTGTGGCTACTGAATTTGAGGATACATGGTGTTGGGAGGGGAGACATAAGGGGTTTGTACTCGGTTAAAAATGGTTATCGCATGTTAACTCCTTTGCATGGTCAGGAAGGTACAGATTCTGCAGTTTGGCGCAATCTTTGGCAGCTGAAAATTCCTCCAATATACAGAATTTTGTGTGGCGTATCTTGCATGGTGTACTACCTACGATGATGGCCATTAATAGTCGGGGAGTGGAGGTTGATGTTATTTGTGCACTGTGCAGACTCCACCGGAAACTATACGCCATTTATGTTGTGAGTGTACTGTTCTTGTTCCTTTGTGGTATGATTTAGTGAACACACCCCTCCCAAACATGGATGATGAATTTTCTGCTTGGTTCTGTAAATGTCTTATCCATGATGATAAGTTGAAGGTTCTAACAATCTATTGCATTCTGGTGGTGCATATGGCATGAAAGAAATGAGGTGGTTTGGAGACAGAAGGTTTGGCAGCCTGCTCTTATTCGGTTAGCACACCAGCGTACTATGAATGATTGGAATTTTGTTGAAGGAAATGGTTACTGGTAGCAATACTCATTCCTCTAACATTGTGGCAGTCATGGACCTACGGAAAATGCGGTTAGAGTGTATGTGGATGCTGCTGTCTTCCCGTAACGCATGAAGCTTGCTTTGGTGTGTTTCTTCAATCTGCAGATGGGGAGTATATTGCGGCTAAAAACGGCCCTATTCGATGCATGGATGATATTCATTAAGCTGAAGCAGTTGCAGTGAAGGAGCATTGTCATGGGTCAAAGAGATGGGTTTCATGCACGCTAAGGTTTATTCGGATTGTCAGAATATTTGTAATTTGCTTAAGGCTTCTCTACCGGATCGTACTTATGCAGGTTGTGTTCTCGAGGAGTGCCGATTACTTCAACGACACTTTACTAATGTGTCTATTCAGTTTATCTCTAGATCAGTTGAATAAAGTTGCTCATGCTTTAGCTAGGGTGGCTCGTTCTCAATCTGGTCCCATTGTTTGGACTTCTTCTATTCCGAGTTGTATTGAACATCTGATTTAATGCAGTGCTTCTATTGGTTTTTTAAAAAAAAAAAAAAATAATAATAATAATAATAATAATATAATAATAATAATGTTAATTATTACCTTAAATAAATAAATTATTATTTTTTCCTTTTGAATTAGTATTTCTACCTATAAATACAAATTAGTATTTTCTACCTTAAATAAATAAATTATTTTGCCTAATTTATATTATATTCTTTAAGCTACAAGTTTGACCTGATATCTTCGTAAGCCATTTTATTATATTGAGCCTTGGTAACACACAATTCCCCAAATCAAATATATGTATGTACACGCGATAACAAAATAATCCTAATATCTCCTACACTTTTATTTTTATATTTTAATATCTGTTATTAATAATAATAATATAATATAATAATATATAATAATAAAATAATAATAATATAATAATAATAATAATAATATATAATAATCTATAATATATAGGCCTCTATTCAAGCTCTCCCCCATCTTTTGGAGTCAACAGAGTCAACCCTTAAATGAGAGAGACTTCCTACCTTGGCATTTGAGACTGAATTCACCTCAGAAGCGATAGAAGTGTTCATAATCACAGCCATAGGGGGCAAACCCTTCATGAAATCTTAAAGGAAAGAAGCTACAATTTTAAAGGAAAGAAGCTAAAGGATACTCCTTGGCACGAGTCGAAACTGCCTCATATTTTTTCGATATTCCTTGGCACGAGTCGAAACTGCCTCATATCTTTTCGATATTCCTTGGCACGAGTCGAAACTGCCTCATAGTCTTTCAAGACACCTTTAACACGAGTGAAAACTGCTCATGGTGGCCTACAAAGGTCATGATACCATACTGAATACGGCCTCATTCTATTCTGATTATCCCTGGATGAAATTGAAGTCCTTCTTAAAAGCGAGGGTGCTAATTACACGAAAGTCCACCTTTAAGTATCCATCGTCCCAATGTCGAGAACATGTCTAAATATTCACATGGCGTAGGCGAATGCAATCCCATATCTTTTTTGAGAGCTAAGTTTCGGTATCAAAAATTTAGTTCTCCACTCAAAGGAGAAAGATTGTTGCAGGAAAAATTTTCGTATGTATGTGTGGTATGATTGAGTCCATCTCCGCTATATATTATATATATATAATATTATATACGTATATAGTAATAATATGTAGAGTGAGGCGAAATATGGGTTATGGATCATGCATTCAAGCATATGGATCAATAAACCAGTGGCCCACATGAGTTAACTGTACTATATATACACAATAACACAAACAGTGGGGTGCATACATCACAAAGCAAACAAAGTGGAGTAATATATATATATATATATACATTCACACTACATGCAACCAAATTACATATATATTACGTAGTAATATACATATATACAACCCCATCACAATATCACATGGACTAGTGGGTAGTATTATATATATATATATATATATATGCCCCAAAATATAAATAAATAATATAGTTCCGAAAGTCAAAACAATGCTGGAAGACTTTTTCAGAAAAATCAAGTTCCGAAAGCCCCAGTCCAATGTTTTAATCTCCGAGAACGGCAGTTCGTAGGACTACGGCAACGTGCCGGAGCACGTGCACGGTGAGTACCCGACTGCTTTCCTCCCCGATAATAAAAGACGTGCCGTAACAACGTCCTAAGGCAACACTATGGCGCTGCTCCTCCGATGTGAAGGCCTAACAGTGGTGGTCATTCCGAAAAAATTAATTTCCAAGAGTTCTAGACCACTGTTGATGGAAAATTAATTGGAAGTTTTCAATTCCAGAGCTTTCGATCTCATTTTCTTCTTCATCACCAAGTACGGTGACGAATGGAGAGGCACTGGAGCAGCAATAGCGAGATTCCAGCAATGGTGGAAGACATTCCAAGAAAAATTCCCAAGAGCTCAAACAGTGGTGGTCATTCCGGAAAAATTAATTTTCCAAGAGTTCTAGACCACTGTTGGGAAGATGGCGGGCCAAGCATTGGTGAGAAAACAGCCCAGAAAATCAATTCGCAGGAAGTCCCATCCAATGCTCTCAATCCTTCCCCTTTTGTTGATTTCCCATAGTAGGAGCTGCAAAATTAAAAGAAATGCATATATATACGGTGCATATATTAATTGGAAGATTACCTGTAATTAATGCTCTCAGCTTGCTAGTTGAAACACAGAATTAATGAGTTGAAGATGCAGTGAATATGGAGCATTATTTTAGTTACGAGTGAAGGAATTTGGGTGCATTTGGGACTCTAATTGTTTGTTCTCTAATCCATATCCAGTTTTGATTTAGTGGTTGAGATTACGTGGCTGGGATAGTTGGTAGAAATTGTGAATGGTAGGAGAAGGGCTGATCGAATTTGATGTTGGAAATATACTAGAGGTCCATGTACGTTCTCCTAAGGTGTGAAGAGAAATTAATTTCAGCTCAAATTAAAGTTGTAATCTGGGTTGAAATTTTAAAAACATGAAATGGGTCGTTGATTGTGGATGCTATTGGCAACAT
>VALG01012240.1:5000-25068 GCA_009835305.1 Ipomoea purpurea
CGGTCCGCCAATCAAACTCGAGGACGCTTTATACTCCAGTTACTCCAACTAATTCGATATCGTGGACCTTTTCCAATTGTAGATTTTTACGAAAATCACACACGGCCTTCCGATTAAAAGGCTGGGCATAATTTCATCCCAGTCACCAGGTCCGCTCGCCAACGTTACCTAGGGAATCCTGTAAGTTTCTTTTCCTCCGCTTATTGATATGCTTAAACTACCAAGCGGGTTAAATACCCGCCTGGACCTCATGTGTACCGGTCCGGTCGAGCAGCCGCACACTGCTGCAGCTCGTCGACCAGACTTTTATGCTCTCAACGATATAGGACGGGCCACGACGCGGAGATATGCACACTGGGTACGACCACCACTCGCGTGACATCTCGCGCCGGGGACTCGCATTTGTATGAGCCAGCCGGCATCACCCGATGGTTATACATATATAAGTAATTAATTGGGGGCAACCGCCTTGATCCGGACCACATTCCCGCTCTCCTCTAAATTGCCTCGTGATCACCAGGCGCCAATTCTCGCCAAACCATACATTCGATCTCACAATGACAAAAGTGGGCTTCGCAATTCGCGATGCGTGACGCCCACGGCAGACGTGCTCACTCGGGCCTTATACAACAGGCTATCCGGGCCCATACCTTTGTTGCCACATGATCTCCGATGCGTATACAAGAGGAGTCTAGTCAATTCACTATCTCTATAATGGTATCTGCATCCTTTCGTACCGTGTACATGCATTTGCACCGTTAATGCGGAGATGCACGATCTTTCAAACTTTCTTATGGTGGTGCAGTGTAGATGAGCAAGGAGATGAAGTGCTAGTTGAGCTCGTTAAGAGTTTAGCAGATTTGCTAGCCTTTAGGTAAACTCATGTCTACCAAAATGCTATTTCCATCTTGTTTTCCATTCTCTGTATTTTCCATAAGTATGTTTTGGTTGCAAAATCCTTAACTTTGTTTGAAAAAAAATGCCTAAACTTGTGTCTTTGAAATCTTGATGATGATATTGATGGTTTCATGTGCTAGAAATTTGGCGGTGTTACAAGTAGTTAGCAACGGCAGGTTGAGCGGTTTCCACAAGCTCGGTTAGCAACGAACGACGGCAAAAACAAAGGGATGCAACGACCTCTAACCTTCGCTCTCTCTCTCTCTCTCTCTCTCATCAACAAGCAGAGGCGTTAGCAGTTGTAACTAGGGTGCGCTTCACCTCGTTGGACATCAGCGTCAATTCGGATGCATGCGCATGACATCGTAAATGATATTCTGTGTGGACCGGGACGAAAGAATGCACATGCACCCGGTTGTAACTAGGTGCGCTTCCCCTCGTTGGACATCACCTCCTTCCCAGTCTAGGGACCGATATCCTGTCTAATCTCCTTGATCATAAACGAGGACACTTCTCCTCCCGATCTAAGGATCGTAATTTTTTCCAACTTTACAGTCATAATCGAGAGTATTTTTCTTCGTCAGCCTGGAGACCGTAATTTTTCCGACTTTATGGTCATAATTGAGGGTATTTCTCCTCGCCGGTTCAGAGGCCGTAGTTTTTTCCGACTTTACAGTTGTAATCAAGGGCATTCCAACACTGTTTGATAAAATATTCTCATTGTATATACCATAGTGCTAATTACTCCGAATTATATACATATACACAGTACATTTTAATCTACTTGTGCTTCGACACTTTACAAGGGGATTCATATGCACATGAAATCTGTAACGCAGTAACGAGAAGCAGAAGGTTCAACGAACCAAGGAATTCCAACGTTGCTTAAGAATCTCATGTGCTCCAAGGCAAGGGATAACGTGCAAAACTTCATCTCCATCCACACTATTTTCAGCAACCACCATACCCAACCTCACCAATGTTTTTACAGCTTTGCCTATTGGCAAATCAACCTGCAAACAACCAATAGTAGTCTCAAAATAAAGTTTCAGTGGGGCAACCCCAGCCAAGTTGATCAGGTTGTTGACTTGGTAACCAAAAGGTTACAACTTATAAGTTTAACTCTAAACGGACAATGGGAGCGGCCTATTGGCCTTCTTAGTTTGAACCGGTCAACTATGAGAATTGGAAAACCTAGATTGGTTTACCTTCTTGTGGTCTTTTGCCAGCAAAAGTCACAAGGTGGGATTTATCCAGTGCACAGTAGTTAGAGGGTTTCCTTGTCACCCAAAATTTAAGTTGTGGTTACATGATAAATTTTCATTTCATTGTTACCTTTTCCTTGAATACATTATACATGAATCGGCTGCACTCAATTCCTACGGTTCTAGCAGAAGGCTCCTGCAATCAAATAAAACTAAAAGGCTCAAAGACGTAATGCAAAGCATCATTGAATGTAAGAACAAATCATAGAGATTAGTAATCAGCTTTTCAGGAACTCTTGGTACAAGCATACAACTACATTGTCATTAGTTCTTAGAGCTTAATATCATTGAGAAAGAAAACGGAAGGGGGTAAATTTAAAACCTTGCCTTCATGCTAGACTCAAACACCTTCAATAAACAGCAGTTAGGACATTCATTATACATCTAGTACTCCTTCAACTGATCAAATGAATACGATACATGTGGATGGAGTAGTAGCAACAGATAAAGTCCCTATACTCCCAGAGAAGCAGCCCCATTATCATTGTTTCAGTTATTTAGAGGTCAAGCTAAGGTTCCCTCCCTACTTTTTTACAGAATTTATTGAGTAATAGAGACTACATCAGACCTCCAATCATCACAAGGCATCTTTCTTTTCAAACAAATAAAAGAGAAAAAGGGTCAATGCACAGAAACTAAACGAAAGTATAAAGAAAAACCTTGTCATTTTCTGTTTTGAGAAGGATTGCATATGCCAAAATGGCTTGTTTGTACTGCAAAAAGCCAAAAAGGAAAAAGAAACTAGTCATGTGCAAAACTCAGTTATAATCAATTTCCTGTGATATGATGAATCAGTTATTAAGAAAGCAGATGAAAACCACCAGTTAAAAAAGTTTCTCACCTGCTGTTGTTCAGAGGCATCAAGAAGAAAGTGAATTGAACCAAAACCACTTGCTATAGTTTTCTCATTAAGTGTCTTGTTGACCAGAAGCTAAATAAAACTAAAACGGAGTTAGTAAAATGAGGATAAGTTATCTTAAGTCCCAAACCAGTTAGATAATAGAGGTGCTGGACTCACTTGATATCTATCCCATGTTTGTTTGTAACCCAAAACCACACGGGTCACATATATCACAAGTGCACTGAGTGCTATCACATCTAGAAGTATTGCAGATCTGTGTTCAGATTAAAACATTACTATAATAAGCAAAATAGATCCCCACGTCAATTGGAAGAAAGATATCATCCCCAGTCAACAGAACGTGTAAAGATGCCACATGGTTGGCAATCACCAATCCACATACATAGAACTATGAAGGTATACATGCATAATTTGATGTAAGGAAACACCGGAAAAGGTCAACAGCGATCAAGTTGGAAAACTGGATGGAAACATTTATGATATACTAAGGATAACTTCAAGCAATTATGTTTGAGATATCATATGTATACATACGGGAAAGATAAATATGTTCAAATTTGTAAATTTATGAAGTAAGCCACAAAAAGCCAAAAATTGAGGCATATCAAGCTAACCCTAATATTGAAATCAAAGTATTTGATCAGGAAATGAAAATAATAGCTTACAAATGCAATATTTTACTGTTAATTAAGATTGGTCAGGCTCCTCAATTGGGGCCTTAATAAACGGAATGTAGGCTTGGGTCCTGCTGAAACAAAAGCTTGGACGCCACCATACCACAGGGTGGACCGAACAGGCTCTGATAGACATGTTATAATCTAAAATTGGGTCATTGGACTATATGCACATAGGCCAAACACACTAAAAGCATTGAATCCGATCCAACCTATTAGTAGTCTAACCCATGACCTTTTATAAACCTATATTCTCCTTATTTTAATCAAATTGTGAACTCTTTAAATTACTTATATTTAGTTTACTAAACAAAAAGGATAGAATGGTAAATTGAATTTAGGACTGCAAAGCTGGCAGGGTAAGAACTTACCAACTTGCTGCCTGACTTGCCATAATTTATGGATAAGGGTCTGCCCGATAAATACAACTCCCACAATATTGCCTCCATATGTATATTCAGTTTTGTTTCAATGATTTGATCATGTTCATCTCAGGCATGAGATTTTTTATTCATAACCTCTTAATGGGATTAATTCATATGGTCAAGTCCATATAAATTCATGGAAAACTCTTATACAAAATAATGCAACAAGTTATTAATGTACTGTTTCGTGCTTAAAACAGGGAAAAGTTTGTGGGAGAAGCTGGAGATTAGGGTAAGAAGGGAAAGCATCAACTTCGTTTTAACATACCGAATCTAGGATGCGGAAGACAACTTTTTGTGAGGAAAAACACCTACAAATAGTACAATACTAATTAATATGAAAAACCGGAGATGACAGAATGCATAGGCAGACTTCAAATAATACAAATGTTGCAAACAATATATGAAAGAAATATTTAAATGTTCAAGTACTTACCCGGTAAATCTGGAATAGGGATTGTCTCATAGAAACTTCAACTGCAAAGAAGGAAACTCAACTTCATCTCCTGTATTTCCTTGGCACATTTCCTTTGTTATAGCAAAATTAATTCTTCAAATGCTGGCTCCTATTGGAACAACATTTTCACATAAAAACGTTGAATATAAATATGATTAACGCTGCCTAAACTAATGGAAATTCAAAGGACTGTATTATCCAACAGATTTATGTGCCTAGACGGTAGCAATGAAGTAATTTGGTGTATGTTATAGATGTGTTTACCTACACCACCATAATAATGAAGGGCAAAGATAGTGGATCATTGAAATCCTAGAGTAGCAGCCCTTGTGTAGTGGACTAGGCCTTTAAGAGGTTGGGACCCTTCTAAAAATGCAGTGTTTTCTATCTTCGTGTTTACATTTAAGTTTTTTTGGTGCCTACCTTAGATTGCTATATTATGTTGTTTGTATTCACCAATCTTTATCATATAGTATTGCATAAATTTTAACTAATAAGGTTACTTCGATAGGAGTAACATACAATTGTATTGTTTTTATACCCTAATTCTTCTCTTCTCCTCTCTCTCTCTCTCTCCCCCACCACCCCACACAACACACACACAAAATGTTATTTGGGAACTTTTTTTTTTTCAACAGAATCTAACAGAGGTTAAGTTTATATTTCATTTTGAAATTTCTTAAATACCTGTATATGTGCAGAGATTTGGATTATTTTCAGGGAATTTTCAGTTTGCCAATGATATATCTTAGTTGCCTGAAATATATTCAATGAAAAAATTTTTCCCCCTTTATTAGTCTGCTGCTATAAGCAGGGATAGTATAGGAAGCACTATAATTTTCCATGGATGAGTAGACTTATCAATGTAATTTTGGCTGAGGTTGCCGGGGCAGTTATTAACATTATTTACTGACAGTTACCAGGCAGAGTGAAGACAGTAACACAACAATGAAAAAGAATTTGTGGTCTTGGGACTTACCTGAAGAGTTGATTGTGAAAGAAGAATGATACGCAATTCCTAAACATTTTCCAGAAATCATTTCCACATGGATCGGGTGAAGCAAGGTGCCCATAATATCACCAACTGATATCCTTGGTAGAATACAGGTTTATACGGGAATTCCTTCCAATAACTAGTTAACGTTATAAAAGGATTTGAGAGTGAAATAATTTTTAAGAGTACAAAAGAAGGGAACAACTGATAATCATAAAGATGAGAGAATTATGGAATTCATAAATTTAACTTGGATCAAACATTAACGAAATTAACTGAAACAACTAGCAAAGCTCTCAATACATCCATACTTGTACAGGATTATACACAATCAAGACACAAGTTTATATCAAGCTTTTACAATAATGTTTAAGGCATGTAAATTAGTCAAGCAAACAAAAGTACATATACATTTATTTGTGAAACATTCAGACTTACAATAATAAAGCCAGTCATAATTTCTAGATTTCCTAAGATCCAAAAGTTGGGTAACTTCTTTTTTTTTTTTTTTCATTTCTATTTTTAAAGAGAATTTAAGGTTTAAAATCACACAAGTTGAACCGATTAGAAAGCATTGATCAGAGCTATAGACAACTTGTTTTGGTACTTGCAATTTGCACCATGCTGGCTCAATTATATTAACTAAAAGTATTTAAGGATTTTAAAACTTGAAATTGTATTGAAATTTTGGAAGTTCTTACTCTGAATTGAGGGGAGTATCACATGCACTAAAACGCCGCATGGTTTATTTCCATTTACTAGTTCTTTGATTTTCTTTTTTTGTGAAACTGTGAAGATGACATTTTGCTAAATGTCATCCATGATATTACCAGGGTTGTAAAAATCCCGCTAGGCACCGAGTAATTGGCGCCTAGCGCTAGGCGCCAATAGCCGTGGCGATTTCCCCCCTAGGCTCCTGCCTAGGAGAGACGGCGCTACGGCGCACCGCCTAGCGCCTAATTCAGCCGCTAGAGCCTAATTTCAGCCGCCTAAGGCCTAACTCGTCCGATTACGCGAGTTAACTCGTCAGATTGCCGAGTTTAACTTGTCAATTTTTGTTCGAGTTAATCCGACACTCGACTTGTTTATTTTTTTTCATTTATATGAAATATATACACTCGTAGACTAGTTTGATACTTTCAATCTTAGATGATTGAAGTTTTGGGTATTTCATTTGAGTTTTTTTTTTTTTTTTTTTAATATTCTTTTGATGTTATGATTATGATTGTCATTATGTAATTTATTTGGATGTGTTATTGAATGTTGAAAAAAGCCTCATTAAAATTTTCAGATTGCAAGTCTGCTACTGTTTTTTTCGCGACCGCCTAGCGCCGCCTAGATTCCGCCTAGGCGCCGACTAGGCCGCTTAGGCGCTAGGCGCTGCCAGGGCGCCCGACTAGCGCCCAGCGCCTACTGCAACCATGTATATTACAAATAAACATACACAGAGGGAGCATTCAAGAGGACCAACCTTAAATGAGGTTCAGACTCTGTATTATCAACATAAAGCTCAAATTCCTGCTGTGGGGTAGAAGGTAAAAGTCCAATCGAAGTAAGAAACTTTCTAAGAAGCCTACCACGAGGCCCAGCAGCTGACAGAATTTCTTCATAATGAGTTGCTGCCCTCTGCGCTGCTTTCCAAATGGGAAGGTCACTCTCTAATAAATGGTCAAGACCCTCTGCCTCAGCCTCACTAGATGTATGTTTGTCATAAGAATATGTTTGCTGGAAATAGGGCAACTCCTCCAGCCAAATCTTAAATTTTTCTGCCCAATTTTGAGCATCTTCTGCTGGACTATTTCTTTTTAAAACCTAATCAGAGAAATAGAACTAGATGTGTCAAAATCAACAATCATGACATTCATGAAATGCAAAATTTAGAAGGAAGGTGTAATCCATTAATTTGGCATTAGATGAGAAAAAATTATGTGACCAATTATTTCTTATCAATAAAGTTCAGTCACTAAATCCTCTATTTTGCACAAAATTATTGATTGCTTCATATGGATTTTACAATGGGAACAATCTGAAAGTATCTAGTGTAAGAAATAGAAGACTATCCATTTGATCCAGTCCTTAGAATGTACAGCAATCATTTCTCCTTCATTCCTTCAAAGAAAAAAAAATACTATGCTGAAATTGTGGGAGATGAACTTTATAGAGTTCACCTTCAGAGTAGTTGGGTTTATAGGCATATTTCTTGAACTAAGTACACATTTGGACGTGGATACATGTACTAAATGGGAACAAGCAGTTTTTAGAAAGTTTTCCATGTATTTTGGAGGATTTGCATCAAATGTTCTATGCCCTAGAGGTGCCTCAGTCCAATCCACGTATCAGATATGAAGTGGACAAACTGTTTGGATTCTCAACTTTAGAAGAGCATCTCAGGACCGAAAATTCCAGGTTTCCTTTTTTTTTTTACCTTAGGATCTGTTTGGTAAGTTGGAATAGAACGATGGAGGATTTGAATGAACATAGAGAAGGAATGGATCAAAGAAATTTACATATTGTAAATTACCTCAGTCAACCAAATGATGGTTTTCCTCAGAGGTTTGACTATTATAAAAAAGAGTCCCTGTAACAACTTTGACTGCAAATATTCCAATTTTTCTACAGCTAGTATACCCTTTTGCCTTTCAGTTGTATAGCCACGCCTGCATGCAAAAGCATATTAAAATAAAACTACCTCTGAAAGTTTTATACATAAAGAAACTAAAATTTGAGTCTAATGCGCATGCATTAGATTGATGTTCTCAAAGAAGATTGAGATTTAAAACAAGGATCAAGACCTTCAAAGAGCCAACTAACTGAGGAAGGCAGAAAGAGGGATAAACTGCTGCTTTATAAATCTACAAATTCACCTGAAGCAGAAAATACTCATATGCACCTAAATATTATGGTACTGGACTCAGATGCTCTCTTCCAGTCAACACTTATTGGCAAAGTAAGAAGGTAATCAGTATTAAGAGCATATGATAGCATCAAATCTCTTGGAGACAATTCCTCAAATTCTGCATCTGAAAGCAAAGAATGCTGGAAACTTGAGGGAACATCAACTCTACAAGGAAATTTTACATGTTCAGTCAAGTGTTAAAAATAAATCAGAATATTCAATAGGCAGTCAGGCAAAAACAAAGATACAAACAGATAACAAAGCATATAAAGTATAGAAGAAATAAATGTTGATACTGCAAATGATCAAATGGGAAAAAAGTGGGGCAGAAACTATACTGAGAATTTTTACATCACAATCAAATAGAAGCATGATAAGATTACCATTTCTTAAATTTGTTCTTCTTTTCCACTACTATAGTATCAAACTGACACATATACACTTTTGAGAAGACTAGTGTTAGGACATGTGCCCTAATAAAATTGTACTTCTGTATTTTTAATTTTTTTTTTGGGTGTACCCAAGGTTTCTACCGTCGAACACAGTGACTAATCCCCTCTCTGAATTGTAGGCAGCTCTTTTGGGTGGGGCAGCTGGCCTAGAGATTTAAGGCTGCTCCATACCCAAAGCCAAGCTAGGATCGAACCCTTGACCTTTAGTTAAGGATGGATGAGTCTCTTCCACTCAATCACACCCTCCAGGTTAAAATTGTACTTCTCCATTACATCACCTTTCTGCATTACATGTTTCTGTTTCCAACTTGAAGATCTAATTAATTGGAATGTCTATTGAATAAGTCTGAATAGTTTTAAAAATTGCATGGAGTACAAAATGATTTATCTCTTTTCAATAAAAAATAAAAAAATAAAAAAAAAATAAAAACAAGCTTGTGGATAAATGACAAATCTTTTTTCAATTAAAAATAAAATAAGCTTGTGGATAAATGAATTTAAAATGTTCAAATTTCATCACAATCTTAATGAGTTTATCGCTTACTCAAAGCATTCAACAGAAAGAGCAAAAATTAAAACAAATAGTTAAATTGATCAAAGTTTTAACAGCAACACAAATACAAAGGTGAAAAACAGTAGTGCACATGATAATGTAAAGAATCTCATAGATAGGACTATAGGAGAATATAAGAATTACCTGGTAAATATATTATTCCCGTGGAACTTACACCAAATACATACACAAAGAACTTGTAATTAATAACTCTATTCCAGGAAGTTATTATTAGGAAAACACTATGTTGCCAATTGAGAAAGCAATTTGCATTCTCCTGTAGCAATACCATCCTCAAGATAATTTGTTCCAGATCTATCTAATAGATGTGTGTTTCTAGTAAATTAATTTTTTTCGTCCTTAATAGCATTATTTTTTATTCCTCTAAATATAATATGTTGTGCTAAAGGGAACCACTGATACCATAAACAGATTATAGGGAGTTTTCAGTCCACCTTTCAGAGTATAGTATTAAAATTCAAAAGGTTGAAACAAACCTGGATCCACCCACATGAATTTTGTTAATATATTCAAGAAATGAAATGGAGGGAAACCCTAGGATATCTTGACTGGAGGATATTAATAGCTCTGATAATCCTGTGGCTCCATCATATTTATCAATCTTCTGAGAATTACTCATGACAACATCTGATTCTCTCCCATTGGGACCAATACTATCATCTAAACTAGACGTTCCCTCAAAACTGTTCCCCCTGCTCGTCTTAGCATGAGCAAGATCATAATCATCTCGCATTTCCTCTAGAATGCTTTTATGTTCAGCATGAAGAATCAAGTCCAAGCATCTGCAATTACACAAGCACATCTTTCCACTTCAAAACACATTTTTCATAGAAGAAAACACTTTAATCCATGAAAACGCCCAATACAAACTTTGGCAACTTTTATGCAACAAAATGTAAATTATTGTTGATTAGCAAAGAACAACAAGGAATGAGTGAATGGGGGGCAAAATGGCAAATTATACCGGACCAGGGTAAAAATAAGATACATGCTAAAAATAAAATGCATGCTTGCTGTAATACATTTTGTACCTATAGCTAATATTTTTGTAGCCGTAAATAAATTGAAGGCATAGCACACGCTAATTACAAACACGTACACATATACAGTTAATTGCACATGACACATAACATGCTAACCAATATATTATGTGTATATTACTATATTATGTTCTTACAGTTAACTAGTGTATGTAATTATCATGTTATGCCTTCAATTTATTTACAGTACAGAAATTGTTACCTAAAAAATGTGTTAGCGGACATATAATTTTTTAACTAGAATTCACAATGCAATAGGAAGAGGGACTTACGAGCATAAATCGCGAAATTGCTTAGACTCGTCCTCTGAATCGAACAAGGAGGAGAGGATGGCATCTAAAAGCTGTGACTTAGAAGCGGTGATATGCCTCTGCCGAGGCACTTGAACTCCGGAAACTCCTCCGGAGCCGTCATTGCCCAGGGCGGAATCCCAAGCACCGCCGGGCTTCCCCGTACCGGGAGGGCGCTTGTCCATCTGCTGCTTCAACTGGGACTGGGAATCCACAGACCCAACCGATGCTTCCTGCATAATGGGAGCATATCCAGTGATGTGAGGAGTCTTATTACTAGCGCTCCTAGTAGCCGAGTGAGACGAAGACGATAAAGGAGTAATGTTCATGAAGATTCGCAAAGACATCATGATCGGGGACGACTAAGGTATCTTCTTGGTAGAGGCGGGGAGATGGTGGTGTTTTATCAGCGGCGGAGCGAGCAGTGACAGAGTGTTGTTTGGATATAGTATGCCCACCTGTAACCTGTTCGGTCACAAGTTTCACTTATTAGTTATTACCCCTTCATCTCCAATTTCCTATCTTCCTACTTCCCACCAAATACTTCTACACAACTACACCCCTAGTAATTTCACCTTTTTGTACCAATACTGTTCGAGAGGCTTAGCTTACCGATTTTAGTATGCAGTATTTAAAAAAAAAAACAAAAAAAAAAAAATTAAAAAAAAAAACAAAACAAAACAAAACAAAACAGTCTAAAATGAGTAAATAATATGGAAGAAATTTTCTAGCAATAATTATACTGATGGTTTTATTGGGATCGGGTCACCATAAATCGGATATAGAAAATATAGAACTTAGTAAAAGATCTATTATTGCTAGTGGGGTGCGAGGCCCACATAAACGTGCACAAGCCCAATGTCGCAGGCCCAGAAACAATAGTACAGGAAAGTTATATGGTGAAAAAGGGAAATAAACGGATAGATAGAAACCTGAATTACATGCATAATACCGGAATCGATCATTGGACAAATTAGAAGAGAGAGAAGACTCAAATCGCCAGGCTACACAGGTCTTTTGTGTTCTGCCCTATCCTAAACTGACGCGCAATTCCCCCTTTTATGCCCTCTCAGGACTTCCGCATACCACCCAAGGTGTACGACGTCTATAGGCCTCCAGCTCCACCATTACACGTGTCATCCCCTCTCCGCACGTACCCCTAACTGCTCGAAATGGGACCGATCTTGTTGCCACTATTCCGGAATTCTTGCTCCTATATGCACCGCCCTCTGTCAGCTGCCCTTCCGTGCGCAGCATGCATGCACTAGCCGCCATTTCACCCACATGCATTCACGTATGTATCTCCAACAGCGGTGCATGCAACCGTCACCTTGTACCTGCGATACGATTTTTAACCGATGCAACAGTCATCCAAATACGTGCAAGCCACGCCACTTGGACGAACTAATCGATTTATACGCATGCAATACCACCCCTGCTAGCAGCCAGCCAACCGTTTTTTTGTAACGATGCAACCTGCCACCCGTGCGCGCAGAACCGCCACCGTAATGAGTTGTACGCATTAGCAAATTGTCATTCGTGTAGCGCACACCAACCACCTTTTGACCCGCAATGTAACCATCATCGCGTGCGCCGCAGCCGCCACCTATCGTTACCGGCATGAACCAACGTCGCATCCAGCAATGCATGCATGATTTGCGAGGTCCGAACGCCCGTAATATAACGACATGCATGCGAGCCATTGCATGTGAAGACCAATAGTGTATGCTGTGCAACCGAAGATTCCATGCGCATGTGCAGACGGTTTCAAAGCTGACCGTCGTGTTTGACAGCAAAGGCGTTCCCACTTAAAAAAAAAAATCAGGTTCCGAGATTTCTCAACAATAACAATTATTGTGGATATATGTTTAATGAATGTGGATAATATAGGTAATAAATTTGATCGTATAAAAGTTACTGAAATTGTGGCTTACTAGTCATTCATTTGTGAATATTTAGCTTCAATCTATACCTGTGATTTGTAAGTTCATGTCATTGTGGACCTTTTACTTCATTCTTTCTTGTGGATTTTTACTTCCATTCGATTCAACGTTGTGGATATATAGTATATAATTGAGGTGTAATCATCCCTAACCGGTCATTCATTGTGGAGTATTTAGTTCAATCATATATGTGAATATTTAAGTTCATTCATTGTGGATTTTTACTTCATTAATTCATTCCATATGTGAGATTTTTACCTCATTCATTCACTGTGGATAGAATACTAAGTTTGAAATCTTTGATATATAAGTTATGAAATTGTGGTTTCATATACCAATAAATGAATTTCTGGAGTATTATAAAAATGCTATTACCCAATCGAATCTGATATTATTCGTTAAGTGAGACGCGGCTATTTTTTAACCAAAACGACCCGTTTTGCAACCGTACACTGCACCTTGCAAGGTGCATTCGATTGCACAGCATATTTCGTGTGAGGACCCCTCCACCTCATACTCATTGGGCTCTCAACAATCTCGTAATCTAAACGGGCCAGGCCCATTACAATTTATTGTTTTCAGTCAAATATCCAATGATCGGTGTATATAGAAGTCATGAACTCAAGTCATTTTTTTTTAACCTTTCATATTTTTAATGTTGTTACAACACAGATTCATAAAGGTTAACTATATATATAACGTTAATATTAAATTAGTTACTACAAGTGTCTTAAAGTCACTATAACTCAAATTATAAAGTCATCATTATCAGCACTTATAAAGTCACTATGTCATCAAATTATCAATGCTAATTTTATAAATCTCATATATTGTGAGTTATAAAGATTCACGATTCAACAAATTCACTACTATAAGATTTATCACCTAATTTATTGAATGATATATTGAAAAAAAGTAATTTAATATCAATGTGATAACATTTTTAAGAAGTATTTCTTAATAATATATTTTTATTTTATATTGTCATACTAACATTTCCTATCTTACCACCAATAGTTCTACACCCAATAGTCATTCGGAAATATTTTAATGTGGACAATGGCACAGATAGCTATATGGATTATGGTCCAAAATGGTACCGTTTTGATAAAAACTGACACACATTCCATCCAATTAATTATGTATTTTATGACGTATTCAGTTTCATTTTATGTACATTGTAGTTTCATTACAACACAATTAAAATATCATTTTGATTCAACTATAATTTCATTTGACAATATATACTCACTATGTGAGACCTGTTATTGAATTTTATTTTACACATTGTAATTTTATTACAACATCACTAATGGGTGTTTGGTTGACATGAATTGTAATTCAATTACAATGAAATTAAACATAGGTGCAAACTACAGTGTTTGGTTAGAGAGAACTGCAATTCAACCCACAATTCAGTGAATTATAATTCATACCTCCCCCCATATGATTATATGAATTGCAATTCCGTGTGGGAAGGGAAGGAAAAAAAAAAAAAAAACAAAACAAAAAAAAAAAAATTGCCCTTGATTATTATTATTATTGTTGTTGTTATTGTTGTTGTTGTTGTTGTTGGTTTTACGGCTTAGGGAAGCCGTTCGTCGGGCTAACACTACCGAAAAATATAGGTAAAAAGAAACAAAGTGTTTGAGAGAAAAAAAAAAAAGAAGAGTAGAGTAACGTTAAATACTTGGATTTGGATCCGTTACAAGATGACCCCATGAGGGTATTTTTACAAGGAGTTAGATCTTCCATATGGCAAGAAGAAGGAAAATAACTAAAATTATGCTTTGGAATCTACCAAAATTGGCGTATTAATTGCCTAAAACAAGAAAGAAATCACTGTTTCTCAAGGAAAGAATCTCTAAGATATCCGCCCTTAACCGCCTCTGGGACGCGCACTCGATCGGGACGCTCCGACTGCCTTAGCCTAGTCGCCCGTCGGGCCAGCTGAGGACATAGTCAGAGACACGCCGACTACAGAGCCTGGTCGCCCATTCGGGCCCTTCAAGGACCTGGCTGGGATACGTCGACTATAGAGCCTGGTCGCTTGTCCAAGCTAGCTAAGTACCCAATTGGGGACACACCGACTGCGCAGCCTAGTCGCCCGGATGCCCGTTGCCAGTGCCGCTCGCGAAGGGGCTTTTCTTCTTAAATTGCTAAGTGTTTGCAGTGGTTGGGACTGACTACTTCTACTCCTCTAGGCTGAGTACCTGATTATGGATATCTATCACCAGACCCTCACTTTTCTGAGGTCTACACGAGTGACGACTCAGAAAAGTAGAACGAAATCAACGAGGGATAGACCCTCGGGATCCCGACTGACTAACTTTCATACTTGCTAGGCTGAACGAGCACTCAGCCGGGTGCATGCTAATATACCGACTGGATCCGCTATCTTCCTGACTAGTTCCGAGAATATGTACGCTCGCTGACGTGTAATTATGACAACTTCTCGATTCTTGTCGGTTACAGCTTCGAGACGCGTCTTTTCGTAACCGCATTGTCAGACGTTACGTCACTCTCCCAGCCGTTCGATCGGGTACACGTGTCACAATCTGGCTGGCCAGCCATACTTATAAATAGCCAAGCCTCCCACTCGTCTCTCTCTTCCGCACTCCTACCTTCTTTCCCAAACTACCGGCGAACACCTCTTCCCTTCTCCTAGACGACTTTTTACTCCTCTTTCCGGCGACCGACGTTCTTTCCCTTCCCGAGTCAATTCCAACACCCCTCCGACCGTCGTTTTCTCCAAGGTTAGCCCTCTTTCTTTCCTCCTTTATTTGTAACATGTGTTCTCCGCAACCCCCATTGTGTCTTCTTCCAGCGCCTATCAGGGCCAAACCCTCCAATTCCCCAGCCACCACTTCTTTGTTGGCGACCGCCCAGTGCCCCACTTCAGTAACTTCGGTAGACCCTCGGATAGACAAGGAGTCGGGCTACTTTGAAGATTTGGATTTTTTGCTTAGGATTGCTAGCTTGATAAGGTAAACTCCATGTCCTACAAAACCTATTTTCTTTCCAATATGGTTGATATGAACTTTCTTGAAATCCTGAGTATACTTCTTGATATTGTTCTTGAGAAATGCCTTTTTCTTGATTATATTTTGTGTTGTTATTGAGCCATGATCTTTCATTCTTGATCCCTTATGTTTTTGTTGGTGTTTTGGTCTTGTTTGGAGGAGAGTTTCTTGTAGATATTTTAGCTTTTGAAGTGAAGTGATGAATAACGCTACTGTCTCGTTGAAAATATGGTATGAAGGGCTACTGTTTGTTGTCTGATTTTAGGCCTTGCGGGTGGTTAACCCCCGAGAGACAAACCGCAAGGCAAGTTGTAGGGGTTCATGCCCGCCACCCACGCCCGTCCTTCTTCATGGGTGGCACGACGGGGAGTCATCTCCCGTGACAATGACCCGTTGGGTCATGAACAATTCCAGAATGCATCATATGATTCTTTGGTGCATTGTTAGTCAGCCTTTGGTGCATGGTTGAGTTATTTCAGTATATTGTACATCCTTTTGTCCCGTTGTGGATCACTATTCTATCTTGAATCCTAGTCCCTTGAATATCCATTTGTCTTGTGCGTTACATGTGGTTAATATAATATATATATAATATATATATATATATATATATTATATATACTATATATATATATATATATATATATATATATATATATAATATATATATATATATATATATATATATATATATTAGATATAAAACGCTCATATGTGGTCATGTCATTAGGTTGGTCTGTGGTCGTATCTGGGTCGTTGAATCAGTTTAATCTAAAGGCAGTGGTAATTCTGAGAATTTTCGCGCGTTTTAGTAAGTGGGGGTGTTATGGTAATTACAGTGACCATTTATAGCGGCGGGTTCCAGAATACACAACAGTGTTGACAACATACACCAATAGTGTAATAAAACACACCACAGTGAAACACACCAATGGTGTATTCCCGTGTTATGGTAATTACAATGGCCATTTATAGCGGTCGGGTTCCAGAATACACCAACAGTGTTGCAACATGCACCAATAGTGTAATAAACACACAAACAATGTGATTTTCCCTATTCCGGTGTTTTATGACAAGTTTACCTTACAGTTCTCTGGGTAGGAAACGTGCGCGAAAATACTGGGAAAAAATCTTGATTAATATGAATCATTAGATCTATCTAATCTAATGGGTCTATAATTGACCATATGACCACACCTAACAACATGGCCACATGTGAGCGCTCCTCTCTCTCTCTCTTCTTCTCTCTCTCTCTCTATATATATATATATGTAATATATATATATATATACTATATATATATATATATATATATATATTATATATATACTATATATATATATATATATACACACACTTCTTTGAATATATCTATTATATTATTGTATTGGTGGATATGAGATTTGACTCAAATTGAATTGGTGGATATGAGCTTCGGCTCATTGTGTATCGTGGAGAGAGCTTCAGCTCCATTTATATCGGTGGAGAGAGCTTCGAGTCTACTTGGTGGATAAGGTTGGACTGCTGTAAAGGTTGTTTGGTGTAAAGGTTGGATATTGTATTATTATATTGAATTTGATATTGATATATGTATTCCTTGGCTATGTATATATACCACTGTATCATGTTGATGTGTGAGAACTCTTAGAATCCCATTATTGGTTAATTTGGTTATTGACAACTGCTTTTTCTCGGTTCTCAAAAGAAATGCCGCCAAAAGAGTTGGTTTGTATGGAACGTGGACTTGGATATAGCGTGTAAGCGGGGATAAAACAGGGAGTGAGAACCACCCCGAGTGTCGTTCACTAAGGATGACAAATTGGAGTTCGCAAAAGGCTAGAGTCTTTTCTCAAGGGGAGTTTAAGGCCTAGAGGTATTTTCTAATTTAGGTCGAGAGTACGAGTGAAAGGAAAAGTAAACGAGTGAATGCAAATAAATTTGTGAATGATCAAAGTGATAGAGAGGAGTTCGGGTGGTGTGTGATTCACGGGATGTGTTAGTTATAGGGTGACGGCGGGATCTTAAGAGTTGAAATTTACACCACTCAAAGAGAATATATGGCTAGGAAAGGGGGTAAACCCCTAGCCAACTAAGCCACACTCGGTGTCCTAGGCATTTTATCGAACAGGTTGCCTACGATCTTCCCCAACCTTTCCCTCTCGGATGAAGGACGAAGAAAGTGGTTGACAAGAGACTTCGGTTAGCCACGATCTCTCATCGACTAACCTTTCTCAAACACCTTCATTCATTTGGTGTCATCAATGAATGAAGGGCAACGCAAAATCAACCACAGCAAGAGCAAAAACACACAATTTCTAATCTAAATCCCCTAACAAATATAGATCCTAACACATACTTTGCAAATCACACATACCAACCCCTCAATAATTTAGCCACACATCAAGGATCTAACGGATACACAAAGAGAAATCAAATATAAAAAATCTATAAAATTGAAGCTCAAAAAGACGATAATAATCAATAGGAATGATTGTTACCCATAAGATTCTCTTAGATGCACCCAAAGTTCTTCACCTTGATATGAAGATCTTCAACCAATCTACAAAAGGGCTTAAAACCCTAACTATCTACAATATTTTTTCTCTCTCTAAAAACTGAATGTAGAAGATGAAAAAATTGCAAAAGGTCCTCCCCCTCAAAATCTGTCTGCGTAAGGCTTTAAGTAGTTCGGCATCCCATTTACGCACGGCGTCACGCCATGACGCTGACGTAAATGGGAAATAACTCCTTTCTGCCTCCTCATTGGTTCGGCGCTTCTAATTACTCGTTCACGCCCTCTTCACTCCGTGAGGATCCTCGTAAGTAGGGAATGATTACTGCTTTGCACCTTCTTCCTTACACAGCTGTTACGTCGTGAGGGCTTGGCGCGAATGTGGAATAATTTTCCTTTTTTCTCTTCTTTTTGTGTGCGGTTTTGTTGTGTTCGGTCCTCGGATGCACTCTTTCTTTCCTTGGCTAGTTTTGACCCTTTTTCGCCTCTTTTCCATCCAAAATACCTGAAAACATAAAAGGGTTCGACTAGAAAGATGTTTCCGTGCTAAATCGTATTCTGCAAATAAATTGCTCTTAAATGGGAGGAGGACTTTTCAATCAAAAACATGCATAAAACTCCTTCGGAGGGAACCTAGAAATAACATAATTTGACGCTTATCAGTTATATCCCTTGAATTGTCTATTGAATCTTGTCTTTCTTGGAATGATCTATTGTCCTTAGAATTGAGCTTTATTGATTGAGTATCTATCTTTGGAAGTCCTTCAGCTGAGTTCTTGTTGGTATGATATATATATGTATATGTATATATATATATATATATTATATATATATATATATATATATATTATATAGACATCACTGTTGAAAACTATTTTGATATAAAAGTATATGTACGTAGTTTTACATGTTGGAGTGGATTTACTTAGCATTATACGCTAATTTTGTAAAATGTGATTTCAGGTTGGCTTAGAGATGTTTCCTAATAGCGCGTTGTTAGTATGGATGGTATAGTTGATTGGAGTAGAACCTAGATTCTTCTAAAGTTAGTTGTGTCGTGCCTTGTAATTTGGTTTGTAGATAGAACCTTTGTAGCCTGTGCATTTGGGTTTAAAATAACCTAAGTGTGCCATAACACCCCATTGAGTTTAAAGTTTTGAATTTTCTTCCGCATTTCTTTGGTTTTCTGTATTTAGAATTTGGGGGTGTTACATTTTTTCTTTCATCTCCCTTCTTGTCCAGTACTACGACATTGTGTTTGGCCAGTTGGTACCCAACACCTACCGCCTCATGGTCTCCTACTTAACAATACTGTCATCACCTTGAGGTGTCGGCCTCCTTGCATCTCTTCCACCAATTTTTCCATCTAACCACGGTTGGCTCGGCCGCCCCAGGATATGTACAAGTTCGCTCCCGGGACGGTCGTAAATTTTTGGACAAATTAGAATCCTCCCACAAAGGTTGGAATGAGGAGTTCCTCTTTGTCGACCGGCTGACACCCACTCGGCCTTTGACTTCCGGACTGCCAAGCAGTCGTCGTATTATCGCCTCGAGAAGAGGCCACCCTACCCATACGATCTGGCTAATCTGGTCAAGCGGATCACCGAGGGTGGACTTATCTCGACCAATCGTTGGTTGCGACTAGGGCCCATGTAGAGGCTGCTATCCTGCCTGACGGTGCGGCCAAGACAAGTTTGCCATCTAGCTCTTGCTTGACTGCCTGCGATTTAGAACGATGAACTTAGTATTATCAAAGACGCAGTG
>VALG01012240.1:43198-76070 GCA_009835305.1 Ipomoea purpurea
TGTTTTCAGGAAGAGATGGCAGACAGAGACGTGGGGACGCGCGCTTGCTTGGGCGCAGTGCGCTCGCTGCTCTTTTTTTTTTTTTTTTTTTAATTGCTGACAAAACTTTGTTTTAGCAAGCAAGAAAAAAAAGTGGTACAGAAATCATCCTCCACATTAGTAACCAATTATCCTCAAAATTTCTAGGCTGAAAAACTCCTAAAAATCCATTGATATGTACTGCTCTTAGAGTCAACATTGGATTTTTAATGATTCGTTTACATGTGTGGATTAAGAAAGAGAAAATGGAGAGAGAGAAAAGGAAAAAAAAAAACAATTAATAATAATAATATACTAATAAGACAAAAAAAAAACAACATATATAATAATTAATAATAAAATAATAATAATATTCAAAACTCGCATTAACGCGTTCGACTGGACGCTCTGGTGCGCCTCTAGGATACAGCCCTAAAAACTCCACAAAAATCACTAGTGGGGATACTCTAGTAATTAGTGGTTGTTTTTTAATGAAATGTCTAAAATCAACCTTGGCTCACTACACTATTTGCTACAACCCTAATCACTTTAAATATATTTTTAATTTTAATTTCTTTGCCACGTTAATATATGTATTAAATTTTTAATTATATAATATATAACAGTATATATTATATATATTATATATATTAAATCGTATCTTTTCTTATATCTTATATAACACCGAATATATAATTATATTTTAATTTTATTTATTTTAATATTCTAATTAGAATTAGAATTTGTTATAAAAACAATTTATTGGTGGACATTGATTATGTAACAGTCGAAACGATTGAAGATTTATGTTTATCCATCATTACCTTCCGTTAAATGTTGTGTGTTGTGTGTGTGTGTGTGTGTGTGTGTGTGTGTGTGTATATATACTATATATATTATATATATATAATATATATTATCATACTACTAGTATTTTTCACCCGTGCGATGCACGTAATAGATTGTTATACTATATATTAATAATATTTGGATCGATATACAATTATTTAAATTATAATATCGAATATTATATGTGCAATTGAAGATATGATTTGGACCGCTTATGTTTCTTGATGTTATCATTGCTTGAATTCAAGCAAATAATTGCTCAAATTAATAGCTAATGTGTATATGTACACATATAGTGTTGTAACTTTAGAGATTTTATATATTATTCCTTAGGATTTTTTCAAATTGGGCAAATGTGCTCGTTCTCTAGCAACTTAGTATAGTAATCAAATGTTATCCTAATTCATTTGTATAGAGAATATATTTTTGTCTAGATATGTAGCAATTTTGTCATTTGAAAAAAATATATAATATCATCGATTGTATTTACACATTATTGAAAATCTCTTTGTAGACGACATTGGTAGTCACAACACAATCTTGTCCATCATCGTCTAGAGGTAACACCTTCAAGCTATCAAGATGGGTGACTCATCAGGAGAAAGCCACGTACAATTATCCGTGATTAAAGCCTGATTTTTTTAGCAATAACCCAGCGTGAGTTAGTGTTTGACATTGACTTTTGTTGATAGTCATGACATATGCAAGCATCAACGGGAATTGTTTACCCTGAAACTTGAAGGGCAATCTCGTATAAGAAGGAGAGAGAGATATTCAGGGGATAAGAATTTTGGTTCTTTCATGCGTCCTATTAACTTTTCTTGCTTCGACAATGTGATATGTCAATCTTGTGATGATGAGCTGCGTCCTGTTACAAAGACTAAGAGGGTGGTCTATATTCTGCAGTAACATAACAGGTGCACGGACCTTTAATGTCAATGAATGGTTAAGAAGACTCGACAATCTCAAATTATTTAAGAATTCAGGAGTGTGTACTTCTGATAGATTTACACTGTCTGATTCTGCCTTACTCAAAGAGTCACAAATTAAATCTGTTTGTCCTTCTGCAATATTCATGTCGCACATGTATTGATTAATTTGATCAACGACATTTAAAGTAAGTGAGATGATCGCTCGACCAGTCGACCTTCTAGCTGCGACTCATCAAGCATGTCATATCTCAAGCTTGGGAATGTGCTTTCCACTATAGTTGCTATGGGATCATGTCCACACTTCAACAAAATCCATGTCAAAATATCAATCTCAAATGTAAATGTGTGCACAGTGCAATGTATAAAGTGTGGCGTGTGTGCACTATGACACATATGTTTGTGCATTTGTTTGTGGTGTGATTTGCATCTAATGTAGTGTTTGTGCACTAGTCATGTATTTGTATTAACTAGGATTTTTTTCCTTGCTTTCTTTGCTAGTGGTGTTGGTGCATGAAGTGTATGTGTGCATTTTTCAATGTGAATGTGTGCGCAATGTAATATTAGACTGTGCACACAATTTTGGCAGCATTCAACGATGCACATGATGTTGTGCATGAGTGGACACAGTCGCCCATAACACATCATAAGACCCCCTCTAATGTCCTATGCTCCACGTGTTTGTCTCACTAAATTAAAGCACAGGATATAACAATATAATTAGATTTTCTTATATTTAATAATAATAACAATAATTTATTATTTAAATAAAAAGATTTAATAATATAGAAACTCCAACCCAACAGGGTAGCTTAAGTGGCAAATGAGCTCTCTTTATGGGGGAGACTTTTAAGATAATTCGGGTTCGATTCCCACAAGTGACGATTCCCTTTGGGCCAGCTTCTGTGCCTCTCGGAGCGAACCGGGTGGATTTGGACCGTTAAACGGACAGAGAAAGACCCGATGGTTTACACCCAAAAAAATATAGAAACTCCTACTTTTTTTTTCCCTTTGAATACTACTGGCTCTATTACATTGTAGTATCTGTTCATATATTTTTTCTCAACCTACTGAAACACAAAAACCAATAACACCTCCACTGAGGCTCGAACTTACAACATTCCAAATAAAAGTCCAACCCGGGTACCATTAAACCACATAATCCTAGTAAAAACTCTTACTTTGTTGTTGTTTTATCTATTTCAATGAAAGGTTGAAATTTTACTTCGATAGATTTGTCCCTTAATTGATATTTATGGGTGATTTGGATTGTTTATTAGGCGCATGAATTTCATGTGTTGACTTTTAATCAAATCCATCAATTACTTATTTTATATGACTATGATTTGTTTACAATTTCTCATGTGGGAAGGTGTTGTGGTGTGAACATGACCCTATATATATATATATATGGGGGGGGGATGCGAGAGGGGGCAACTATCTCCATTGTCGCCCCCCTCGTCCCGTGAATTCACCATTGGTTATAGAGGTGTCAAACGAACAGGTTAACTTGAAGTCTAATCCAGGCTCGCCCTGTTTGGGTTGTCCGGTCAGATCCATTTACTACAATGGGTGAATTAGGGCTATCCCATTGTATACTATAGAAGACAAGGTTGGTCTTTAATTTTTGGCTCATGGACCGGTCCGACGCGTACATTTTTAAGAATATATAGTATACATACATACTCTAGTAGGGCAATGGCTCATGATAGCTGCAATTTGTAAACTTGTTCTTAATTTTAAAAAAATTACTCTTACTACTTAGTAGTTAGTAGCTGCAATTTGTAAACTTATTCTTATTAATGATATTACATTATTAATTTTTTTTTAGAATTTTTGAACACTTCTTGTCCGATTTGAACTTTAACTGGATTCGGCCCGCCTAGTTCATGAAAAAAAAAGAAAAAAAAGAAGAGGGACAAGTGATAGACCAGATTGGTCCAAGCCTGTTCATTTGACGCCTCTACTTGGTTATGAGGCTCTTTCTCTCTGGATGCCAATAATTTGTCCGCTGCTTATGTGACTTGGTTTATTTTGGTACCATTGGAGAATATCGTTTCTCCTTACTCAAGGGTCAAATGATACACGTCCTCTGTTTCCCACCCTTGCAGTATTGACTTGGTTGCTGTATGGAACCTTGGGTGTGCCTTCCTTTCGACGGCTCTTCATTTCTTCAATTCTTCTTGCTTGCTTGTAAAATGGCACTCTTCCTCATGGAGTCCCTTTGGGTTGATCAACTTTCCACTGGGTAGACCGGGAAGTGCCCTTTGTATTTGTATAATTCTTGGATTATTTATAAATTTATCTTTATATATTAAAAAAAAGGAATAAGGGTCAAATAGGTCATTGAACTGCCGCGATAATGCAATTAGGCCACTGAACTTAAAAAAGCTACAATTGAATCCTTAAACTAACCCATTTTAAGCAATTTGTCTAATTTACAAGTTTCCCTTTCTAACAGGTCACCCAATTTAAAATATTTTTAAAAAAATTAATTAAATAAACTAAAATTTAAAAAAACAAAAAACAAAAAAAACCTTCGTCTTCGCCGGAGACGAAGAACGTATCTTCGTCTCCGGCGAAAACGAAGTTTTTTTTTTAAATAATAATTTTAGTTTATTTTAATTAATTTTTTTTTAAAATTATTTTTAAAAGACATTTTAAATTGGGTGACGTGTTAGAAAAAGGGAGAAAATCTACAAATTGGACAAACCATTTGAAATAGGTTAGTTTAGGGGCTCAATTGCAGTTTTTTTGAGTTTAGTGGCCCAATTGCATTATTGTGTACGGTTCAATGTCATATTTGACCCTTATTCCTTAAAAAAAATAATGCAGGTGACAACAGATCATAGCGGGCTAAAGTTGAGAAGACATGTATTTTATGTTATGCCAAATTCATTATGTAATTATGTTACAAAATCAGATATTATTTCTTAACAAAGCTCTGATTATTTGCTTGATATTTTGTAACTGCTCTCCTCTCAAGGGTGAAAAAACAAAGGTATTAAGAATACTGTTTGCATCTGGAAATTGCACTGCTAGCTAGCTCCTTGCTTATTCTTGATTGCTTATATCAACACAAATTTAGATATTCAATTTAAAATTTATATCTGTGGATTCCGTAACAGATATACAAAATTCTGGTGATTGAATAGCCACAGGAACCAAATTCAACTGCTCTACACTTCACACATTTTGTAATTCCCAACTTAAATCTTCAAAATTTCACATTCAAATTCCACAATTGTTATCAATATTGTAAAAAATAGGTCTAAGTAGCAGCCTAGGCGTGTGCTAGACACCCTTAGACCGATGAAATTTCAATCCTAGGAACTTTTGCGCAAATTATGCTGTGCAACCGAATGCACCTTGCAAGGTGCATACGGTTGCAAAGCGGCGCCGTTTTGGTTAAAAAACGCGTGTCCCACTTAAAAGAAGAAAATCAGGTTCGATTCCCGGGCAATATCATTTTATATATCCAGATTCATAAACTATTATATCCACAATTCATAACTATATATCACAGTGAATGAAATGAAGTAAAAATCCAAATGAATTAATGCAATGAAGTAAAATCCACATGAATGAATGAATGAATGAACTAAAAATCCACAATGAATGACTAAATATCCACCAATGATTGAACTAAATATCACAATGAAATGAACTAAATATCCACAAATTCATAACTATATATCACAAATTCACGGTAAATAAATTCCATAATTATATAATCCACAGTGAATGAATGAAGTAAATATCTACAATGAATGAACTAAATATCCACAATGAATGAACTAAATATCCATAAATCATAACTATAATCCACAAATTTATAAACTATATATCCAGAAATTTCATAACTATATATCCACAATAATGCTATTGCTGAGAAATCGAACCTGATTTTTTTTTTTTAAAGTGGGACGCGCGTTTTTAGTCAAAACGACGTCGTTTTGCATCGTATGCACCATGCGCATGGTACATTCGGTTGCACAACATAAGTACATAACTATTGAACTTTTGGTTGGTAGGCCAACTAGCCGACTAAATAGGGGCCCAACTCGCCCAACTTAGAGTCCAATTCAGACGAGTCGGAGCCAAACTCAGCTAAGTGTGTGTGTTTTTTAATTGTGAATTTAAAAATAGCGAAAAAAACTAAATTGTAAGAATGTCATTGGAAGGAATCATACCATGTTCCTCAGTACAACCTTGGGTTTTAAGCAAATGTCTAGCCTCTGTTCAGTGAGTTACCATAATTTACATCCTACAGATGCTCTATTGGGTCAGGGCGTGAAAACGCTTAAAATTTAGGATTCAACCTTTTAAAAACAACAATACTACCCTTGTTGGTGGCATATTGAAATTAACTCTCTTAACCTTCCTTCTCCATCTATATGACTTACTAGCTACCATAACTCCCCACCTCTTTATCCGTTTTCTTGGCCAAGGAGTAGTAATCCCCTGCCAAGTCCATGTCCTTACTTCCACCCCCATCTTTGCCATCATCTTATGTGCATCACTCATCTTTCCCTCTGGCCCCATTCCCACTTCCAATCTCAAGTCGGTATCAGGCATCCCCCGATAATAAACTCCTCGGTTAGAGCATCTTCAACTCATTTAGAACATCTCTAACCCATTTAATAACAAAACAACAAAAATCTCCACCACATGTCACATCAAAAAAATATTCTCAGCATATTTTCACACCAAATTTTATTAATCTCCAACCTAATACACCAAAACACCAAATGTTATTCTACACTAAAATAATTTGGTTTCTCAATTTAAAACTATACTAGTTTGAATTTAATTAGTTTAATATAAAACATAATTTTGTGACGTAAATAATATTTAAAGTTAAGTATTTAATAAAATAAAAAATACATATAAAATAAATAAAGAATACATTTGGAATTGTATCCAAACCAAAGCAGAAAAGTAAATTAATTCTCCCCTTACATTTGCCGGAGGTGAACAGAGTCTTGCCATATATGACGCGGCATTATTCACCTTTGCAAAAAAAAAAAAAAAAAAAAAATGGCATTTGCCACAGGATTGGAGCAGAGAATATGGAAGTGCTACCTTGGAGATGCCTTACACCAAATACACCAAAAATCCCCACCAAATATCACATCAAAATGGGTATTTTTAGCATATTCTCACACTAAATTTTTGGTGCAGGTTTACCACTGGGTGCATGGGAGCAAGAAAATATGGTGGGAGATCGATTTGGTGATCATTTGCCTGCCTCGCAAGGGGGAAAGGGGGGGGGGTGGGATCGATTGGGATCCATTGCCTCGCAAGGGGGAAAGGGGGGGGACTAGGGGCTGCTCTCTGAGCTTAGTTAATGGTTCAATTTTTCTCCCTAAATTCCCTCATCAATCCAATAGTGAAGGTTTGCTGAGTTGCACTTTCCATTGCGGTTGTTGCCATTTGATGCACAACTAGTGTTGCGAGAGTTAGAAAATGTATCTTGCCATCTTTTTATGAGTAAACGTGGAGATAGAATAAGAATATGAAGTCCACGTCGAGTAATAAATACACACGAGCTCTTAATGAAAAAACCAAGGAGAAAATTACTAACTTGGGAAGCCTGAATTAACCTAACCTAAATTTATAAGAATAATAGATAAAATAATTAGGAAATATACTTAGAAAATAAGACAATGACTTACTATATTAAGGTATAAATTGCTTTGAGAGCACAAATATCAAGCATGAGAATGACGACAAAAAAGGTTCCCTAACAAGGCAAGGGCATAAGACTATTTAATACAAGAATAAGTTCAACAGTCTTTTAGTAATTCACCCTATTCGCTCTCAAGTGAAGCAGGCGGTTGTAATAGTTGTAAACGACTATCGGTTACTTTTGTTCCTCCTAACTCCACGTTCAAACTCGACCCCCGATTCTCAAGTCGGCCCACCCACCGCCCCCACCCGCGCCCGCCCCCCCCACCCTCTTAAGCCAACCCTAAGGTCTACATCATTGGTTTGGGGTTTGAGCTCCTTGGGCTGATTATTATATTCCATTAAGAAATCTCTTATAAATATAAAAAGATGTTCACACCAACCTTTTGTATAGGTACACTTTTGAGACTTTATGGTCCAAGAAATTCTTTAATAAAGCTAATTAACTTTTTAAATCCTACTACAATCAATTCTTGAATCCTTGTTCTTCCATCTTTTAATCATCCAGCTTTCAATGAAATTGTTTTCTTGAGTATTGAGTTACCTTCATAATTCATAGACTTAAACCTATAGAAATTTTATTGTACACATTCTTGTCTAGCTCGAAGGCACAATGTAAATAAACAAAATCCTTGCAAACGTTTTCATGTATTTGGACTTGGTATAAAGCTCTTAGCTTTTGTGACTATTGGTGATAGTCTCAGCTTAAAGCTTATCAATGATTGGTTTTCCATCCAGATTGGTTACAGTGGCCCACCAAGAAATAACGAGAAAAATGCCAAGCTTTCTAATACCTAATTCACGCTCCCCTCTTAGGTGTTTATTGTTTTAGAGTTTTAAGTGCGGTGGTTTGAGCACCTACCCACAGCATGAGGTGCACGACTAATCATCATCATTATTTTCATCATCTTGTCCTTATTAGTAGTTCATCTTCTTCAGTAATCCAACTATTATGACTTTATGTATTTGAGTTTGTATGATTCCCTATCCCCAGGTCCTCGCCTGAGACTTCCTTCTTATATATCAGCTATAATCTGTACATTGTATAATTCCAAATTCAATACACAACTCTATTAAGCTCTCATCTGTTATCACTAAGTTAGGTTTTCTTTCCAATGGCTGACAGATCTGTTAATTCCTCTGAATGGACCCATCCTTAATGCTCCTATATCTCTTCCGCTACGTTTGTGTTAATTCTTTATCACCGCTCACCACTTCATTACAAATTAAGTTGGACTACAAGAACTACATGTTTTGGGAGCCTAGGTTGGTGGTCCTTTCTTGATGGTCACAGTCTTCTTGGATTTTGTGATGGAACGAATCCATGTCCTCCAGCCTACCCTAAACGGCGGCCGACGACCGATGATATGACAATCGCAACCAGCTTCAATCCTGCCATCGTGCAGTGCGTGGGTCCCCGGCAGGACAGCCTTATTTGTCCATGTTGATGTCGTCCTCTCCGATGAGGTCATGCTCTTGCCTCAGCCACTACACCAGTGCCGGACTGTTTGGACTACTGTGGTTGGTGGCACTTCGTCGTCCTCGACGCTCCCGGGGTCTCAATCTACTCGGACAATTGCAGACACTTGATTCAAAGGAGACATGGTCGCGTGACTACATCGGCAAGGCTAGGGTTTTAGTGGAGGAGCTCCCTCTGCCGGCCGACCTATGAACTCGAAGAAACAAAAACCTTTACGTTCTTCAAGATTACGACCGCAAAGTTCAAAGGGGTCTCGTAGTGTCCTTCAACGTGCGCGGGCCAGCCTATTACTTCCAAGAAGCTTGCGATCTATTGGCGCGGAGGGAATTTATGACGGCGCGTGGTCCCGGTGGTGGCTGTCAGCGCTTTCCAAGGCGCAAAAGCGGCGCCAGAAGGGGCCGCAGTTGTTGGGCGCGGTAACGGGCCGTAGGTCCGACCAGAATAGCGGTCAAACAGCGGCCAAACAAGCCAGCCGCGTGGTGGTACCGAATCGGCCTCCTCCTGAGGTGAATTAAAAAATTAAAAATCGGAACCACGTACGCTTTTAATCACTGAAAAAATTTTTGTATAAAAAATTCAAGTACATGAAATATAATATTCCAGGTCCATTACTCACAGTAACCAAATACTTTTAAAGTCCAAGTATTAGACCAACGACGTCCGACATCTACTTATTTTTTATATTTTATTATACTAATGTAATTGTATGCTCTCAAGAGTATTAGGCCTATAAATGGGTAGAAATATTGTCCTGGTCACCAGATTTTAAATCAAATGAATGGCTCAGATTGATCAGATTTTAGTTTTTTTCTTAATTTTTACTAATTTATCCTGTAATGAATATGATTTCCGTTAACTTTTTCGTTAAATATTAATTTTCCGTTAAATTTTGTTAGTTCACCGTTAACTTATTCATTAATTTTCAATAAGAAAAGTCTTAAGTTCGAAGTTCGAACCCCATCCCAATCAAATTGGCAATATTTAGTACTCTATTTTACTTTTATTAAATTAAATAAATTTAGAAGTTACAACATAAATATACATATGCATTTCGATCTTTAATTTAGAAATTATGTATCTACATGTTTTTTATTCAAAAAATTTTTTATTATCAATAAAATTAAAAAAGAAAATAATTTCATTAGTTCATATTGTCTTTATTTTTCTCCCAATATAAAAATTCTAACTTGAATTAACTATTTCAAGTTATTTATGCATGAATTAATACTAATATAATCCTGCCTTGTATACTTTAAAGTACTTTATTAAAAAAAAATATTGGGCATTATCTCAATCGCGCAATGCGCGTAAAAAACTAGTAGGTTATAAAAAACCGACGTCGTAAATTATTTTTTTAAATTTTTAAAAAAAAGATACAACGCCAGTTTTAACGTATAACCGACGTTGTAAATTAATTTTAAAAATATACGATGTTGGTTTTGACATAACTGACGTCGAATATTTTTATAATATTTTTGAAACACTTACAACGTCGGTAATTAATAAATAACCGACGTATATAGTTTGTTTAATTTTTGTATTTGTTCAATAACATATCAGGTTTTGTTTTTTTTTTAATGCTAAAAACTGGACTGGTATGTCAATTTTTTTATAAAAAAATTAAATACATACAATGTCGGTTTCTTGACTTAACTGACGTAGTATGTATTCAATTATATATTTGTTATATAACCCTACCATGTCAGTTTTTTTAAAAATTGGCATATTATATTTATTTTTTTAAAATATTAAATTTTATCAAATAAGAGGTCAAATAGGCCATCGAACTGAAAATGCAATTAGACCATTAAATTCAAAAAATTATAATTGGGTCCTAAACAACACAAAATGATGTAATTAAACTAAAAGTGACTTATTTACCTATTAGCTTTGCTGATATATATATATATATATATATTACTAATTTTAAATAAGAATTTTTTTTTTTTTTAAAAACAAGATTTCAGCCCTTCATCTCCGACTAGGGACGAAGAGCTACAAAGATAGGTTTCTTCATGTCCCTCACTGCAGATCTTTACCATAGCTTCGCCCAAACACTACTTCCTTCCCTCTGCACTCACTAATTCGTTCTCCCACTTGATTCGGGCGGATTCCTATCACTTCTTCTACAAGTTTCTTTTCTAATTTTTCGACAGATTATTCTCCGGAAAATGATGGAGACGACCTCAACTGTGATTTAATTCTCAATGAGACTACATTGCCATCTGGTTCATCATTCGTTAATCTTATTAGTTAAATAAATGCTTTGTATGTTATTACTTTTGCACTTACATATCGAACATTTCTAAAAATGAATTAAATTTGTGTAGGAAAACACTTCTTGAAAAACGCCTCAGCTCGTGGATTGGAAACCCGTCTTCTCGGGCAACTAGGAGATGAAGAACCTTCTTCGTCTAAGGCAGGGACGAAGAGCTCTTCGTCCCCGGTCAGCGGATACCAAGGAGGAATCTTGTTTTTTTTTTTTTTTTTTTTCTTTTTTTTTTTTTTAAAAAATTGTTATATAAAATTATTAAAATAAAATACAAAATGTCAATCATTCCTGAACAATAAAAAGTTAACCAAAATTAATGTTAGTTTGTACAACTATATATAAGTACTAGGTTAATAATCAAATTATTATTCTAAGTTAATTTTTTTTTTAAAAAAATAATTTTCTAGCTAACAATTAAAGTAAAAAGATTGTTTATTTATAAAATGAAAGTAAGTACAAGATCAACCACTTTTAATCAAAATGAGTACAAATCATGTTTGAACTATAAAGAGAAAATTCCTAAAATGACCGACTATGACTTTTCTCAAATTTGTATTTGACTTTTAATTGCATCCAAATAGTCCTTTGACGGTAGTGAAAACCCTAAATTACCAGTTTTATCCATCATTTTAACATCCACTTAACACCAAAACTAATGGAAGACCATTTTTACTTAAAATTCAATAGTCGAAGGATTACTTTGGGTGAAATTAAAAGTCAAAAAATCAATTTGAGAAAAGGACATAGTCAAAGGACATTTTGAAAATTAACTCTATTAGTTGAAGAGTTATCTAGAAAATGTAATACTTAAGAGTGAAATGTAATAATTGCGAGGAGCCCAATATGTCTCACGGATGTGGTCTTATAGAAGATTTTGGCACTGATCAATTATCATTTAAATAAATTATTTTATTTTATTTGTATAAAATGAATATAAAAGAATATTTCATTGAATATTTTAAATAACACACATTAATATATTTTTCAATATATTATTTAAATAATTTGTGATGAACATGTTAGTATACTATATTTTATAAACATATGTTATGCTATTATGAAGGTTAACGGAGTAAGCTAACGAGTCCTCTGTGCTGATAACTTTTGGTCAAATTTAGTGCGCTTATAGGCTTTGTTTTCGTTCAGATTTGAGTCCCTGCCGTTCAAAGCAGTGGTACAGTTGAGAAATAGTTACCAATGTAATATATATGTTCCTTAGATTACGTCCGGTCCGGTGCACAATACTGTATGATTTCATAACTCATAGTATACTTTAGAGCAATCTTAAAGATTGAGTTATCTCTTACCACCGAATATATCTCATATTTGGATTATGGTCCGAAAGAGTGAGGGATAAGTCAGACCGAGGTGTCCTGAAGTGAATTTGACAGTCGTATCCTTAGTTTAGCCAGCTGTTTGAGGGTTAGAGGGCAGTGAAATTGAACAGAGAGATACAAGGGGCATACAAGAAACGGGCTAAGACTTGGAAGGGAACAATGGCAAGGCTGGGTGGTACGTGGTACTTGGATTGGTTTTGAGCCTTTTCGCGCGCGATTGAAGTTGCTGTAATAATATTTGACATGGCATGGTGCACGTATGAGTTAGAAACTGTTTAGGAAGTTGGTGGGAAATTTGTCTTTGACTTGTTGGACCCTAGAAGTAAGAACTCTAAAGAAGTAGATGCAGGGCATTAACTGTGGAAATACGATGATGTTAAGAATAATGGAAATGGAGGAAGAAGCTGACATACCGTAGTAAAAGAGGTTACTGAACTGCGTGGAGATGTTCCTGGAAAGTTGTTGAGGAGAGCATTGTTGGACGAACGCCGAAGACAATTCCGTTGCCGGAATCGACGCCGGGCGCGGTCTTTCGGGTGAGATCCGAAGTATCGCCTGCGGTAGCAATCAGGGACTGGTACAACCCGATTATATGGTTTGGATAGTCTAAACTGTGCAGGTTACTGTTAAGTACGCTCAGCGCGCTCGTCGATGGATGATCAGAGTTCGGGGTGACACAGCGCTTGAAAATAGGAACGGTGCATTATATATTAGAGGTGGTACTGCCGGTAGTAGAGAATTAAACAACATATTGTTAGACAATGAGGTATGGTTGCACTGTTACGTAACCATGTTGACTCATTATTTCGCGAGATACAGATATTCTGGGCGGAGGCCATTAGTCAGAACTTTCGAATGGAGGGCTGGTGTGCGTGATGCTCTTATTGAACATGATGAGTAAGAGTTAATGAACTGCTCCATACTTACTTTAGATGAATTATTGCTATAATAGGATCTTTTGAATCCAATAGTACTGTATGACGTGCCAACTTACTCGCTTGGACAATGTAGTTGTAATTAGGGTGTGCAGTCCAGTTCGTTTTTCCGAACCGAACTAGTTCAGTTCGTGATATACTCAACAATCAAACAGTAATGGATCCTTGTATATCGAACCGAACGAATACCATATAGTTTTTTTTCTTTTTACCAAGATAACACACAACACAGAAACAACAACAATAATAATAAAGTAAATCCACAGTCTTGCTGCCTTACGTTCGATGTCAGCTCCTTCTCACTAGTATTTCTCGTTGAATTTGATTATTTTATGATCCTTTGTTTCTATTACCACTTTTGGTTGTTTGTCTCCAATTGTCTTTGCGTCACATGGTATGCTCCTAATTTGAGGGGGTATGTGTTCGAACAATATTAGTATTTTCATTGTAATTTATGTTATCATGAAAGTAGATGCTATAAACATCATATCATGTTATTTGATTTCAATGCAGAAAAATGTATTGTTTGCAGCAATGCGATTGTGTCAAGAAAATTAACTACACAATGATTTGACACTTTGTTTCCAAATATTAGATGTTGACTTCATATTGTCAACACAAAATAGAAGTGAGCGGAAGACATAAGGTTCCGGTTGGCAAAAAAGCCAACTGGATGGTTTGATTCGTTAGAGGTGAGGGGATGAATTTTGGATTGCGGTGGGTGTGGTTCGTTAGTGTAATGTTTGGGACTTTGAGTTTTGAGCTATGTGAAGGAGGGTATCTAGTTGTTTGGTCAGTTCATATTTGGATAAATCAGTAGAATGTGTAAAAAACTGAGGGTTCTTAACTGAATGGGAGCGGGAAACCGAACCGAGAGAACTGAGTTTTTGCAATAGAAGATGCGGAATGGGACATTGTAATGTTAGATTGAGCATGGTATCAGGCTTTCGTCTTAATACGAAGCGATAGTTAACGCTAAAAAAAATATGAAGGGATAATCCCGAACGCCACCCCTAAACCTGGAACGCAGTGGACAGATTTCCAACGGGTCGGCCATACTTCATCCTAGTTCGTAGAAAGGGGTTCACTACTACATAGACTCCAAGTGTTACTCCCTCAGCTTATGACTGCGCGCTGGAGGGTGGGCAATATCAGGTTGGTTATTTTCATCTGTGGGGGGATCTGACAGGAAGAATGGTGGTACTACAGAACGATCGGGTGGGAGAGGGGGAGTACATCTTAGCGTTACAATGGGGAGTACGCCAAGCGTGATTATAGGCAGACCACGTGGAGACGGTAGCAAGAGTAAGGCACAACCCAGCTAGACTGTCAACTTGAAAAAAACGTTATCTTCAGGGTGTAAGCCCTAGGTTCAAGTATGTTGAGAAGATGAACGCAGTTAGTTATGGAGGCCGCTGTACGGTTTTGGATGATGTTGTGATTCCTTTCTTTGTTTTTTTTTTTTTTTTTTTTTTTTTTTTTTTTTCTTTTCAGTTTTTATTTCTTCGTCTTCTCAAGTTTCTTTATCGTCTCCTCAGTTTTTACATTTCTCTTTTCTAATGTTTCTATTCCTCATTATGCGTAGTTCAGCGCGTTGATTTATCTAAGTTTTTGATTTATTAAATTAAGTAATCCATATAGCATTTGTACATTTTCCATAGACTGAAGTCGATTCACAAATTATCCTCAATAACTGAGACTATATCAAATATTGCTTGAACAAGAATGAAGCCAATTATTATAGCTCTCTTTTGCTAAACTCCTCGCAATAATGATTGCTTTGAAATTATTCTATCTTAAGGAATGAGTCTATTATTTGCAAGTCGGCAGAGATAAACATAACGAAACCTTGTATTAGAGACACTTGAGCAAATGAATGTATGCAAAGAGTTGACACCCCTAAGGCAAAACGGACAGTGGCGAGGGAACCACGTTTGATGTCAGTGCTCATAGGTGCCACCTCATGCTGGAACCCCAGGTGGGAATTCCTAGTACCAATCAAAGCCAAGTATTGGAGAGATAGTTGTATCACGCGAGAAGCCATAAGAAAGACAGAGTACAGTTTTAAGTCAGTATGTATTTGTGAATGCCTCGCGGTTAGACTTCATCTTTGTGGGGTAGACATCTGTTGCACATATGCGCCCTTCGATCAAAGCACGTGCACTGGCAGCGTGTGATCGTATAGGCATTTTAGGATTTGCCATAGGGAAATGCGTTAGCTCCCGACGGTCCCATGCTGACAAACGCTTAGTAGAATTCGCGAATTGGACACGTGTTGAATAGTGATCTTAAAGGCTCAGTCAAAAGTCCTTGTTAAAGACATTTGTAGTATGCGCGATAAAGTCGTTGTTGCTATTTCTGACGAACTTTTGCTTTCAACTGTTTCAAGCGTCACTTGGTCAGCCGTGGGTGGAAGATTGTATCAAATTCGCCAATAGTGTTCAATTTGCACTACGAAGCCCGACATCAATTTTAAAGGCATTCCAACAATTTTCACTGCATTCAGCAGTTTCACCGCTCTACTTTGCACATCAGATACAAAATCATGACTAAAAACTCTGAACAAGGGTTGATTAAATCTTAGTTTGTCACATAATCTTTCGGACATCATGGTTGTATTCTATTAGATTGATCATAGAGTTCCCAAGGTTAGGCATCACATTCTCAATGGATGTGGTTAGACAACAACATGCTAGAGAGATACAAGCAACAGTACCTCGGACACGCTGAGTGTCGTCGCGTTTACGCGTTCCGAATCCTTACGAGGTTTCAAATGTCTTGCCTGGAACACCGAAACATGAGGATGCGACGCTTTTGATATGAGCTGGTCGGGATCCATGGATTTGAGGAGAACCCGAAAGGGTGAGAACACATCGGAGGCAGAAATCGTATTGATCAGAGCGCTCATCACCTCGACTGGCGTGAATTTCAGCACATCGTTGACCAGTTCATCTGAGCGAGGTGAATCGTGCACCAAATCTTCAAGTGCGGTTGAAATTGTGGTGATCATTTCTTTATGCTGAATCAGTTATTTGAGCTTGATACACTTACCTTCACTTGAGTGTGTCATGGTGTGGGGGCTTTGGATACCATTCGTAATAAACCTGAGTGTGATGAAGAAGACAGAGAAGAACAGATGATTTCAAAGAGGGATGAGGACGGAATGGATAACGAGAAATTGGTTAGAGGGAGAGAGGGAGGTAATGTAGATTCGCATAAAGTTACCAGCGTTGTAGATTGATGGATATTAAGTAATATATCATCATTGGCGGCTATTGTCTACAGTAGTATCGATTTAGGTTAAACTACTAGGTAAATGATTCTTTTTCACTATAGGGAGTAGGTACTGCATTTATGTCCTCGACTTTGCAATTCCGCCAGAAAAAGGCGGTCATCCATTGATTTTTGCATTTTTCACGCACAAATAGTCATCCGTAGTTAACAACCTTTTTTAACAAAGATTTTACCTGCATATGAAGGGTAGAATGTCAAATCGTAGAGGTTAATATCGATCAAAATGCTGAAATCTGATTTACAATGGTTCGTCCCGGGGCAGAATGAACAAATACCTTCAGTTGAATAATTCTCCCGCGGAATCTTCGCCCTCACGTTTCAACGTAGATTTGGAGATGAAAAATGCAGCAACCTTCATTCTTCCGCCAAAGAATGTTGGAAAGAATTCGAGCAAGAAGATAGCATGTGTGAAGTGACTGTGTTTGTGGTACAAGATTATGTGGGGGTGCTACTGTTTCAATTGGATGAGGGTCAAAGTAGGATTTGCGGGCTTCTTGGTGCAGTGAGCGAAGGACGCGTGGATATAGTTGTACGTTCGCAAAAAGACATAATGGGCGTGAATGAGAATTGACTTTCAAAGTAGGAGCATGATTTGAGTGTGAACAATAAATGTGAAGAGGCGTATTACAGTAGTTTTTGTGCCCACATGGAAAAAACAAACAGATTTGTACAACTATATATTCAAGAATCTTTTAAATAGTATATTGAATTTTGATCTATATGCTCTCTCTTGCGTGTTTGCTTAATGCCATGACAACTCTGCTCAAATTCGTTCTCAAACCTCTTGTGTTCATCCCTTGGATGTTCTTGTTCGTCGGATTATTTTGTTTGAGTGCTCAAACATCAAATTGTAATACGTTTTTATTCTGGGAAACTTAGACTATAACGCTCCTAGCATCTTTGAGAGGTAGCAAATAAGGTTTTAAGGAGATAATATTTTGCTCGACTTGTACTAACAACCAAAATCCTTTTGTTTCTTGTGTTTGTTATTTTCCAGAAATATTATTTTCGTAGTAATATCTTGAACAAAAATCACCATTAAAAATATTTCTTTATGTATTTTAAAATACTTATGATGACGATTTCTACGTTACAATAGTATATACTTTTTTTTTTTTTTCTTTTTAGTACTATTGACTCTATTACAAGATAGTTTATTCTATACTTTCTCTTTCTATTGCAATGGAAAGAGTCAATACCCCACCACCACGGTTCGATTGACCTTAGAGCCACAGGGATGTGACGTTACCATAGTATATACATTAATATACTACCCCTAAAAATTAATGTGAAAATTTTAAAATTACCATCATTAAAATGTAATGTTTTATCCGTTACTATTATTATAACATTAGGATAAGTTATGATAATATTCAGTATTTTGATGTGTGGTGCAACACTATACCATTATGATTAGGAGTCTGGTTAGAGTTTAGGAGACCTAAAGACATACAACCACAATGATGACCAGCTCACTAGTCCTCACTGCTCACACTACATACCTCATACACCATCTAGAGAGAAGAGTAAAGTGAGAGACAAAATACTCGTTATCTCTGTAGCAATCCGAATCGCTCAACCGTCTCAAGAACTATGGCTGGAGGTTAATCAGTCCTGTTATCACATATTATATGATGTATGTGATATATTTAGTCTAACATAAAAGTGATTCTGTGATAGTGTGGCTATCCTCATTCTCCATTTGCTTTGCCATATCTTCATCTACTTGAAGTTGAGTCTAGATGTCAATTGGTTCTTCAGTAAAAGGTTGAGGCTTACTAGTGGTCATCTCATCAACTTCCTTGCAAATAAATGTTACTTCAAAATATGTGTTACATTATTACTAAATGCTTATAATCGCGTTCAATATATTCCCTTCATATAAAATTGAATTGAACCACATATTTTTTGTAATACTAATATCAATTGAGATTCGCTTTTAATTTTTTATTTTATTTTATTTTTGTACAATGGGGTGTTTGGTGTTAGTTGATTGAGTTAGCGAATTTGACTAGTTGATAACATTAGTCAATTGCAGAAAGATGCTTGGTAAATTAGGTGTTAGCTTATAGCTAATTACATGTAAAATAATTTTATCAAAAAGTTGATTGAAAAAGCTGTTTTGATCAGCTTTTTAAATTTTACCATTTTGGAGTAATAAGCTACTACAAAAAACTAACTAATTAATCAAACACTTATATTGAATATTTAACCAAATCAAATAATTAATAGTGATCAAATAAGATAAAATTGATTAATAAATTAACTATGTTACCAAACATGACCTATATATATTAAATTAAAGTATGCATTATCATTTAATTATAATATTATATGTTCAAATTAAAGTAATAGTAAAGTTACAAACGACAAACTTTTGTTCGTATTATGAAGTATTCAAAAACTACGACAAAGGATTTTCTCATATCACACTCGATATATTACAAACATTCATTGAAGTATATGATTATTATTTCAACAAATTACCATTCAACACGTACCCATCACAATATACATAATACTATATATTGACTTCCACTAGAGAGTCATACATATATATAAATAGAAGTATTCATATAGTAGTAGTTAGTAACATGCATGCATACTATGAGGTAAGACAAACTTTCTCCATCGATCTCCTCGCTTCATATTATTACAACAAAAATCCATATATATCCGCACGAGCTCTGGTTCAGTAGACAATATTTCGGGAAGTAAAATTGATATATCTTCATATATAGTGTAATCCAAAATTATATATGAATTGAATTCAAGAGAGAGAATTGGGATGACGAACACTGAGAAGCCTGACGTGGTCAACAACGGGGCCACAGAGTGAGACAAAATCATCGCTTCGTGTATGGTAGTATGTGCTAAAGAACATAATCCTGGTTCGGTTGGCGGTGGCCTTGAACCGGAGTTTGGCCGGTTTAAATCCGCCCTTGCCCTTAGACTCGTAGGGGACTTTGAGCGTGGACTGTCCCGCGAACGCCTCCACGATCATGGAGCCCTCGCACGAGTTGCTGGCGTCTCCCACTAGGAACGTCAGGTCGTAAATCTTGCCCACAATTGTTCTGGTGATTTGAGCGATGGCGCTCTCTTTCCCGGCCACCAGTTCCACGGCTCTCCTGCCGTGGGGCACCGAGAAATGCTCGGCGTCTATATACTTCACGGCTTTCAGAGAGTCCACCGTCCACGCTGGAATGGGAGAGTGGTCGTCCTCGATGAAGGGCGGGCAAAGAACGCCGGTTGTCACGTTCGCAAACAAGTATGGACCCTCTTCAAAATCCGCGTTCTTTACCAAGTTCACTGCATAATAGTCCAGAAATTAAGACTGAAGAGTTAATATCCAATTTAGTCATTGACTATATTGATATTTTTTTTTTTTGAATTTAGTCGTCTTGACTTTTTGTGTTAAATTAGGTAAAATCTCTGTGGTCAAAGATATACTAACTTGGGTAAAACTATTATATTTGACAGTGTTGCAAAAATCGCGTTTAGACGCCAATTAATCCTAGGCGGTCTCCAGACTCTTAGAGAGCGTCTAGCGATTTTTTCAACCTTGATATTTGGTGACTAAATTGAATATTATTAGAAGTAAAATTACTAAACTATCTTAACAGATGACTCAATTAGGTAAAACTTTCAAATTCTAATATCTAATAACATTTTAAAGACCAATTAGTTAGTGATGGGAGGGAGGAATTGTTGAACAATGGGTGATACGCACCCAACTTGATCCTAACAAAAACCAACTAATCTTGAAAAGTGGGTGAAAAATATAATATAGCGTACCATTAGTAGGTCTAGGAGGGTAGAGCGTCCGAATCGCAACGGAGTCGATCAAGGGACCACAAGCGGGGTCCTCCTCCACGCCGGGGTTATGGATTATGATCTCAATCTCGTTATGTCCGCCTGGGAACGCCCACGCATAACAGTCCCACCCGTTGCTACTGTACAATGTTTGGATGGGCAAGACGCCGGAGTCGGGCGCCACCGACACGTTGAGCTTCTCCTCCTGCGCGCATGTCGGGCGGCGCAGACGTTATGGAGTAGTACATGTCTTTTGTGACGTTCAGTTTTTGCTTGATGGACGCCTCCGTTGCCCAGCCCACGCGGCGTAGCCTTCCGCACCACCAGGAGCATGTCCCCTTGCGTCTGCCCCCGCCAAGATGTATTCCACGAACCCGGTGGTGATCCACCCTGGTATGGCGTCCTGCTTCAACACCACCGTGCCGTTTAGCTCCGTTTTCTTCACCGGCGCTTCGAAGTTGCCATTAACTATTAATCCTGTTTTTCCAAGTACAAAAAATGAGTTTCATGTATAAAATATGTTAGTTAATACCAAATTAAAATAATGTTTTTCATTTCAGCTAAAAGTCTAAGTACTGATCACATTAGAATGAAAGGAAACTGGCAATTAATATTATAGAAGATTCAGTGTACACCGAGTAAAATTTTGTTTTGTAACTCTAATGAATAAAAGATTATGAAAAAATAAATTAATTTAAATTATACATAACTGATTGACTCAAACTAAAAGGATTATTGACATTATAAATTTGTATTAGGCCTCCTATGAAATCTTTTGATACTATTTGATTATGTCACGCTGTGTCTGTCACTTTCACATGACATAAAAGATCAAATTCCAACTCAGAGGAAAAGAAATCTGGACAGCAAGACCAGACATGTGCATGTGCACTACGTGCAGTACTGCACACAAGCATATTAATCTTCTGCACTGTCCAAATTCTTATGCAACTTTTGTCGATCCACACCAATCTAGTTTTGACCACCTTTTTAATCCTTATATTTAGATAGATACATCACTTAAACTTTATGAACTTCACAAAACTTGTGTGAAATTATTTATAAATTATTATTTGTGAAATGAGTTGAATCAAAATAAAGTGGAATATTTATACTAAAAAATATAATATTAATAAAAAATAAAGTATTTTTTATTTATAAAGAAAACGATAATATTTTACATTGATAAGCAAAGAATACTTTGTTCAGTATTACATTTTCAATATAAATATTACATTTTTATATTGACTCGACACATTTTAGTGACAGAATCCGTGAGATGGAAGAGAGATTTTATGAAGTTTAAATATTCTAATTAATATCATTAATTTTATTTATTATCTCATTCAAACCTTTTCTCTTAACAATTAATTTGTATTCTTTTCTTACAAATTAAAAAAAAAAAATTAAAACGAATAATTAGACAAAAAAATAATAATGAAAAAATTATAAAAATATAGAACAGATACTACTTTGTAAAGGAAAATGAGTGTTAAAAGAAAAAAAAAAAATTTGCTCTTATTTAAACTTTTCCATAGAACTCAAACCCTTAATATTAACCATTAGAGAAGGTGATTTGCTAATACTTCTCATCAAACACATAATGTGCACTTTGGCATCACATGATATATGTGGAAGCACTGAATTAGAGCTGTGAAATACTGATAAGAAAGAAGGCAAGTGAAAAATGAGATAATAGGGCGGGATCGGAGCTGGTTCTTACCATCAGTGATGGCGACGGAGATTGGGGAAGGACGGCGGCGCAGAGTAAGCGCGGGGCCAGTAAAGCAACCGCCGGAACAGGTACTAGAAATCCTCTCCAATATTTTGGGTGGTTGTTCGGAGAAAATTAAAGCTGCGCTGAAACGCCCTGAAAGGCAAAATTAAAAGGGGAGTGTGGCCGTTTTGGCTTTGATGAGCTCTGGATCTCAGTGTGGTCGGTGGCTTTATATGCAATGCCTGCATTGGAAAAGGGGGGCCCCCTCGGATTTGTAGAATTATTTCAGTTTTGTCCTGCAATATATGGCGCTTTCTCTGTTTTCTTTTGCGGATGTTTATCAATTTTAATTATTGCTTACACTTATTTTTATCCCTTTGTTAGAGCATCCACATTTGTTGGGGAGAATTGGGGATAATGTAAGAGTGATTAGGAAAGAGAATGGGAGGGGAGAGAAAAAAGAAAAAAAAAGGAAATTAAATTAAAAAAAAAAATAAAAAAATAAGAATGTCAGGCGCGCGTGCACTGCACGCGCCGCGTGGGCAAATTATGCTATGCGCAGCGTGCGCACCTTGCAAGGTGCGCACGGCGCTAAAACGGCGTCGTTTTTACGGAAAACGACGCCGTTTTAACTATTAAAAAAAAAAATTGTTCGAAACGCCGTTAACGGCGTTAACGGCATATTCGTTATGAAATTATGAATATACAGTTATAACATTATGAATGTACATTTATAGAATTATGAATGTATAGTTATGGAATTATGAACTTACAATTATGAACATAAAGTTTCGAAAATTATGAATGTTCGGTATGAAATTATGAATATACAGTATGTGGCAATTATAGAACTGTACAGTTATGGAATTATGAATGTACAGTTTATGGAATTATGAATGTACAGCTTATGGATTATGAATGTAACAGCATTATGGAATTATGAATGACAGTTTGAAATAGTGAAGGCATCAGAACTCCTGACATTATGAACTTACAATTATGAACATAGAGCTTTCGAAAATTATGAATTTACAGTTATTGAATTATGAATGTACAGTTACGGAATTATGATGTACAGTTATAGAATTATGAATGTACAGTTATGAAATTATGAACACAAAGTTGTGAATATATGCCTCTATAACGAAACGGTCTGAAATTAAATTTAAAAAAAAAAGAAAAAAAAAAAGAGGAAGATAACGGTGCCTGACGGCATCGTTATCCGTGCCCATGAAGCACGCTGGGCACGAGCCCACAGCATAACTATCCGTTACCGTGGCTTGTCACCTGTGATGGTTTATTTTAATTTTTTTGGTGGGGCCCATCATTTTCTGTAATCTCCCTTCATTTGCAGGAGAATTATCTCTCAAATAATTCTTCCCCACATTAGCTATTATCTTGAGTGGGGAGAATTAATGTCTGAAATATCTTCAAATAATACACAAATGTGGATGGCTCTTGAAGATGTACTTTTCGCCTCTTTACTAATAAAACATTAAGGGCGAAATTACAACTTTAATATAACTTACGGACGAAAAGTGAGTACGAATGAATGAAAAGTATAATACCAATGATAACTTAAGGGCGAAAGCGTGAGGCATCCGACAACACTTACAGGGCGTTTGGTTGGAGGGATTTAATACCCCTCCCTCTTCCCAACTTAATTTCAAAGGTCATCAGTAATTTCGTAAGTTTGGCTTGGAGGGGGAATTGCAATTCCCGTTTTCATGGAATTAAAATCCATGTCTTCGCCCCCGCCCCCTCCCCCTCCGGAAGAAAAAAAAATACTGATGAGACAAAATCTACCGTTCCTGCCTTTTTAAACGCTAAAATGCAATGTTTAATCTTTCTTTATAAGCCAACAACGAAATGAGCATTTTGGACTTTATAACCTAAAGCTTATTGCCTTTTCAAATTGCCCCAGTTATACGCAAAAAAAAAACATTGGACAATTAAAATTGCTCAGTAATTGCCTATTCCTGTCCCAACCAAAAAAAAAAAGCCAACTGGAAATATTTAACTTCGGCTCACCCCTTATATTCCAGTAGTTCAGCCTCCCATAGAATTACAATTCCTTTGCCGCCACTAATCCCCCCCCCCTCCTCCGCAACCAAACTATTAGGGATGGATTTCTACATTACTCTAATAAAAAATATGGAAAAGTGCAATTTTTTGCTTAAAAATTCAATAATAAGGATTGAGAGCATTTGGGTGGAAGGAAGAATGTAAGGAGGAAAAAGAAAATTGTAATCTTGAATGGGAAAAAATAAGGTGAATAAAAGTAGACCAAATTCAAATTACTCGTGGTAGGCGATGAAGTAGAATGTATTGGGAATTAAAAAGAAAAAAGTGATATAAAGACTAAATTGTCATTGGGTAATGATATTAATAATAATATTCAAGAGCAAATATGTCATTTTCTTCCTCTTCCCTTTCCTTTGTGTGGATGAATTCCAATTCATTGGATTGATGAGAGAATTGCAATTCCATGAATTGTAATTTGCTCCAACTAAACAATGTAGTTTTCCCGATCTTTTCATGGAATTGCATTGGCATTGAATTGCAATTCACGCCAATCAAACAGCCATAAGATCGTCTCACAGATCAGGATTCGATCATGAGACGGTTCGAGTCAAGATAGAAATGTAATATACCGAAAAATGTAATATTAATCAAGAATAAATATAAGGAAAAATGTAATACTTTTGAGGAAAAAAGTAAAAGTATTACATTTTTTTTTTTCAAAACTATTACATTTTATCTTAGAGTTAATCAACAATTTGGTCCCTCAATTATTAGCGAACTGTCAATGTAGCATCTCAATTGTTTATTCAACGATTTGGTCCCCAAAAACAATTATTTTTCATCGATTTAGTCCCTCAGGCCATCTTCCGTCGATGGCCGGAGGGACTAAATCGACTAAAAATAATTGTTTTCGACTTTTCGGGGACCAAATCGACGCCCGAAGGGACTAAATTGATTAAAAATAATTGTTTTCGACGACCAAATCGTTGAATAAGCAATTGAAGGGCTACATTGACAGTTCGCTAATAATTGAGGGACCAAATTGTTCATTAACTCTTTTATCTTATAAGTAACAAATATTTTATTCTTGATTATTATTACATTTTTTTAATGTAAGTATTACATTTTGCTCTTTCCTCGACATATCTCACGTACAAAAATATGTGAGACACTCTCACATAAATTTTTGTCCAAAAGTTAGATACACCTTTTAATCCAACCAAATATATAATTTTTGTCATATTATTATATTGAGCAATTGATAATTTGACATTGTTATGAATTATATAAAAATTTAAAAGCGACTTCTTTAAAATGAAAGCATTTAAAAAAAAATCAAGAAATTGTTATAATAAATTCAAATGTATGCCATTATTTTAGTGGTTAATTATTTTTCCTAGTTTTCACGAATATATATCTTGTATGAACTATTCTGTTAATAAATGAATGAAAATTTTCTGAGCATCTTTTCTCTCTATTCTTGGTTCTAGTTTTCTTTATTCTCTTTTGTTTTTACATACTATATAATAATTCTTTCACAAAGGATCAACTAGGTGAAAGAAAAACATAACAAGATTTTCACCGAAGATCAATTACGAGAAGAAACATCATAATCTACAATAGAAATGAAATATAAAAATATATAACTGCATAATTGAGCTTGATAGTGTCATGAAAGTGCCATAACAAGGGACTTTCTCTTTAAGGGTCAGTTTGGAAAGCAAGAAAATGACTTCTCAAAAATGTTTTCCTGAAAATGCAGAAAACAGTTTTCTTTTCAGTGTTTGGTTGCATTCTAGAAAATATAGAAATAGGTGGAAATTAAGGAATCGAAGGCAACAACGGCAGCGAAGACAACCATGTTTTGAATGTTGGCGGAAAATGACTACACTTTTCCCCAGTCAACGGAAAATGTTTTCCATTGACTGAATTTTTCTACTGCATGCATCCAAACACTGAAAACTCAAAAAAACATTTTTTAGAAGTCATTTTTCGAGTTTTCAAACGGACTCTCCCACATGTAGGTTGCGGCTCATCAGGTAGTGACAATTTTGCCCTTTTAGTTTTTAAGATTTTCTACCAGCTTTTAAGATTTTCTAGAACTTACACCTACATAATAACTTACAAATTAACCACTTTTATTTTCATTATATATTCAGATTATATTTAACGAGGAAAATAAAATAAATAAAAATTTATGGTTACTTTGATATTTTTGGTAATTTATTAACAAAATATTTCATGATAATATAGGGAATAAAAAAAATAAGAGAACAATGATTATATAGTCTTTATAAATAAATTGTAGGAGGTCATTCTGTCCGGCGGTGGAGTGTGTGTTCCTTCTTACCTTCGATAGACGTAAGGTGGTTTCGTGCGCTCTCAAACTCTTCGGATATCAAACCACCTGCAACCATGATGATATCACAATTAGCTGCTAAAGCCCTGATAATTTACATGCGATGACACTGCATGGCCTACCAAATCATAGGTATATATGCCATGTTAGCTATAATATAATACCTACTGATTATTTGAGCGATGGTACAATACTAGAATAAATTTTATTATTTTTATCATATTTATATATATTTTTTTTATTTTTTTTACCATATATACCCCAATCCACAATTTGTGAACATGTCCTGCCACTCAAGGTAGAATATGAATTAAGATGAAAGATATATAATACTACTTCGGACCGACCAAAATCGGGTGGATAATAAGTTCTTTAATAGATGTTGATATAGGTGATGGCAGATTATCCGGGCTTTGAATTTAAACTACTATGTGTTTGATACTAAGACATTTGCGGTGGCTAGCTCTTTGCTAGAATACAGATGACCTGTCCTGTTAATAGGCTACTGAATTTTGTTTGAATTAGTAATTGCCCTATATATCGGTTGTATGTCCGCCAAAAGTTATAGTTAGCGTGGCCACGTAAGCGATATAATAGTATTTTCTTTGTTAGATGAGATAACTCTAGCTTTTCGAGAGATGATGCTACGCGACGTACGCACCTTCAACCTCTATCCAACATACCTAGCCCACTTAATCTAGACTTAGAACCTGCCCTAGCCAAAGTTTGTAAGCTGCGAAAAAATTGCTTCCGGCGCACATGGATATGAGGCAAAGGGCGCACTACGTCCCCACATCATGGCTAGCATATTTAATAGTTCCAATGGACAATGATCATCTTGTAAGGTTAAGAGTTATATCAGTAAATATTTGTCATTATCCAGTGAAAACTGCAATGAATGAAGAATTAAGTTGTGTGATGAAAATGCGAGTATGTTTTATTAATCATGATTACTGAATAAATTTCACATATTTATGACGACAGTTGTTATTAAATACGGTATGTACTATTATTTTGTAAAATCAAATTTATATGTTGTTATATATCCAATTGAAATGGATAAAGTTTCATGTATAGGTATGATATGTTGACAAATGATATACAAATTAATGATAATCTTCAGTATTTATTCGTATAATTAATAATGATTAACTCTGCTGTGGTATGGATATTTCACATTTATTTAAAGTGATTATTTAGCCTCATTGTGCTATTGATCGTAGATGTGCTGTAGTATATCATAGCGAAATGAATTCATTGCTTCATGTTTGATGAATGATTCTAATTGCGATACTTCATAACATCCGATACGTTGTACATATATAAAATCCTAGAGATATAATGTGCCAACATATTTTCATTAATTTTTGAGTGTATATGACCGACAAACTATATGGTCTGGAATCATGAATTCTCATCCAGATTTCATTATATTGACTATGTATGAGGATCATAAAAATCCCTGTTAATAATTGATGTTGTTAGTATATACTTGTACAATTTATTGTATTATATATTATATTATTATTTCATAATAATTAAAATGTGATTTTGATTAGATAAGGTGTTATTCTTTATTTTTATTCTGGAATCGGTAAAGTAATGGTGTATTTCTTTTCATTAAACATAATATGACATTTGTTTGTAAAGTCGGTATGGTATTATATAATATATTTATACACTCCATTTTGATAGGCTACTGATATATATTAATATTTTGACATGTGTTTTCGCATATTGACTTGTAGAGATTTAGGGTTTATCCATAAGTGAATGTTATACTGGGCTTATAACCATAAAAGATAGAATCCATATTGAAGCTGGAAAGTTCTATTCATGTAGATCCAGCGCTCTCTGGTGGTTATTTGAGATGTAAAGTCACTTGGGATATCACTAATTATATATCAAGGTGGAATAGTTTCTTTTGGGGCTGAGCATCATTGTGGATTCACGTTATTCTTGTTTCACATGCTAGCAGACCGACTAATCCGTGACGATGTGTTTGGAGCCGCTGATATCATTAACAATGATAATAGTTGTTAGTCATATTTTATGACATGTATATAGACGCATACATGATAGTTATATAGTATTTTATTTTTTTCATAGTTGGAAGAGACCTGTACATGTTTTACGTCATAATAGCGCATGTAATATAATGTAAAAACTGCAGAGAATAAAATTATTATACTAATTTTATTTCATTGTATCATAAATTATATAAATATTGTTACATTATTTATATGTAGCTAGTAGTACACTAAAAATTTAATTTTTACTTAATTAAAAAACAAAATATGATGCAAACATAATGAATTGGTCGAATTGTTAATAATTTTTATATCGTACTTGTTGGATCAGGTTACTAATAGATTTTAGATTACCACAATGTATCACCGATTATAAGTTGGTCAATCAATATGTCTCTACTATGTATACATTCCTGCATTAGCGTTTACACAATTATGCCAGTATGTGTCGCCATAGAGAAATACTAGATAGGAGAAATACTACTGAATGCATAAAACAATTATTTCACGATGTAATATTCCTAAGTCTGTAATGATACATTGTAAGGTTTCTACAATCTGTGATTCAGTACCATCGCTGTGATATATAGAATTGAATACTCGGACATGTAAATAATTCAAAGGCTAGGTTTGAGACTAAGTTTGTTACACAGATTAATTTGCAGGGTGAAAGAGTATATTTTGACAGGCGAATTTGGTAGTTATCATTGATTATTTAGTATTGTCAATTGGTAGGTTAGGAGAATTTTATATAATTTGATGATCTCTTAATTTTTTTTATTTTTATTGTTCATATTTATATATAGCATTTTATTTGTAAATACACGATTGACCCTGATAATCTAACAATTCAAATTCTAATGTAGTTTTATAATTATAGTCTTGAAACATGATAATTTTATTTCATTGAATGAATTTTTCATATAATTGTAATTTTAATTAAATTAATACATAATGATCCATTAGAAAATAGAGCCTAATTAGCAACTTGGTCTTGTTTGCTACTCGAGATATACATATGTAATACAGGTTAATGATTTAGCGATTTGGTTTTTGGTAGGTGGAGCGTATATATTGATATGTTAGAGAAGGCTATTAACTGTAAAAGTTAATCATCGAGAAGATGATGTAATTATATAAGTGAGGAAAATAATAATGTTTTGATGTAATTATAAATTTTTCAATGACTGTTCTAGAGAATATTTATATTAGGAAGATAATTTGGGTTGTGAACGATATTTTACTGAGAATGAAATGTTTCAGATATTCTAAATGTTTTTAGTTATAGGGCATGAGAGAATTATATTGAAAGAGGAGAAATAAACATATAGTATTGTGTAGCATATCGATTTCAAATAAATTGTTAATCTTGTTACTTGTGATATTATATAGATGTTTGTAAGATCAGTGGTACTTCTAATATGTTATTTTTAGGGTTTGTAAGAAAATGCGAAAAGAGAATTTTTTGCGGCTCATCTATGATATAGTATTTTTTTTCTTGTCCTAAGACTACATCAGGTATAATTAGAAATACAGTTCATTTAAGTGGACTTAAGTTATTTTGGAAGTTATGGCGTATGTTTATTCAATTTTGGCATAGATTTGGTTTATTGCTAAGTTGTTTGATGTTTTATGACCAATATCTTTTGTGGCTATCTTAATGAGTAGGGGTGAGAGGACGAGTAACTGTGAGCTCTTAAATTAGCATTAGAGGTTAGTGTTTAAGTTAAGTTATAAACAGTCATAATTAAAAATATAGTTAGCCTTATGCTATCATTAGGGATCTCTAATTTAGACATTTAAAGTTTTAGACTTTTATGTAGTGACCTCTCATCGGCTTAGTGGATGCAATGTTAACTCTGTGTGTTTCTTAGGTTGGATAGTATGTTAGAAAATACTGGGGCATAGGATATATATTAATAGCACATTCATTTATGGTTCCTGTTTATTCAAAAATATCGCTAAAATCTAAGATATGAGTTGGTCAAAACGGCTAACATTATCAAGATTTATCATATCAAGATACATCACGAGAGGATATAATGGGTTGAATCAACACCGATATGCTTCTGCTTCTACTGCTACTAGATGGTTCTTTCGCATTTAAGTTATCTCTTAGGTTGACTATGGATAATCTAACCATAAATATTATTATAAGAATTTTATTTTTTATTATATTTTAAATATTGCGGGATAAAATACCCAGTCAATAGCTTATGGCTTTGCCAAGCTGATTGGGTTAAGCACATCAGCATTTTTCAGTGGTTTGGATAATGATATTGGTGTAGATTCCAGTATATAGAGAGTGTGGGTAGAAGCTAGCATTTTTGCAAGACTGGCTCGCAGAGTGCTCCGTTCACTTCTGTAATCTTAATACGGAATTATATTTATTGACCTTTTTGTAATATTGTGTAGTATTATGTTGAGGTATACTATTTATAATAATTTCCTTATATCTCCATACTCCAACGCTCCTATGTTGTTAAAGAGTATTCCTTTCTATAATAGTTGTGAAGAAAGCAATATCATAGTTGGGTTTAGTCCACTGTTACAGATAGTATAGGAGAGTGGAATTTGGTTTATGGATATTTTGCAAGAATGATAAAGGACGTAACTACTGATTGTTAAACATAATATTGTTTTCTGCGTCCAATGAGCAACTATTTGTGATTTGAGTGGTGGTAAAATGTGAGTGCCCATGATAGTTTGTTGTCTTTATATTTATAAGAAGGTCTTAGGTGTTTATGACTAGCCCTAACAAATCATATTTTTTGACAAGCTGTAAAGGTGCATATCAGATTGGGTGAAATTATGGATATCGATTTGGTTTGCAATCCCACTAATATATATATATAACATATAATGCTAATTCTATATCACATGTTCAATAAGTTTAAGTGAAGTATTTTATTAATGTTTTATTAATTACTAAATAGAAGAAAAGGGTATGCATATGCATTAGATGTTTTATTTTTTATAATATATTAGTCTTTATAATACACTGAGTGTATATAAAATTATAGTTATATAACATATATATATATATTATAATATATTATATATAATATCTTTTGTTATATAATAGAAGTTATAGTATTTGTATTTAAAAGAATTACAATAAATCTCTCCCCTCTCCCCCCCTTTATAAAATAGATAATATGTTGTAATATTATATTGAATTTTCTTAATATAATCGTTGTAACTAATAATTTTAACATCGTGTATATAAAGACTAATATATAAAATAAAACACAATGCATATGCACCCTTTTTCTTCTTTAGAATAATAAAACATATAAATAACTTTTTCCTTAAACTTTGAACATTGTGTATTAGAATGCATGTGGGGATTGCAACAAATCGATCCAATTCTACCACGTATGCACCTTTACAGCTTGCAAAAAGATTTGGCAGTAACTTTATAAACAAATATGGGTCCACTTTCACATCATTTCATATGCAAATCATTTACTATTCACACTACATTCTTGCAAATCCAATCAACCTTCAAAAGTGGACCCCACATATTAAAATAACATTATTAATAATATTAAAATATTAAAAAGAAAAAAAAACAATAAAAAAAGATTAAATAATACAAAAACTGCCGCCAGCGGTTTGCAAATTTGCTGCAGAAGCAAATTTGCAAACCGCCTTAATTATAAAAAAAAATGAAAAATGCTGATGTGGCTTAACCACATCAGCTTGCAAAGCCAATAATATTGACTGGGGTAATCCCAGCCTAATATTTAAAATATTAAATAAAAAATAAAATTCTTTATAATAAGATTTATTGTGTTAGATATATCCATAGTCTAATAAGAGAATAAACTTAAATGCGAAGAACCTAATCTAGTAGCAGTAGAAGCAGAATCATATCGGTGTTGATCTTCAACCATTGATATCCTCTCGTGATGTATTGTCTTTTGAATGATAAATCTGTAGAGTAATGTTAGCCGTTTTGACTCAACTCATAATCTTAGATGGTTTATCGATATTTTTTGAATAACATGAGTACCATAAAATGAAGGTGCTATATAATATATATCCTATGTCCCCAGTATTTGTTCTAACATACTTTCTCAACCTAATGAAACACACAGAGTTAACATTGCATCCACTA
>VALG01012243.1:4003-29835 GCA_009835305.1 Ipomoea purpurea
GAATAATGGGTTTGGAAGCCCAACAAGTTTGTATTGGACGTTGTTTTCTTTAACCCATCAAACTACAACGTTGTCCAAACAAATTGTATCCTATGAGCGTTATGCCCATGGAACTGACAAATTATATTATCGATTATGCATTGCGCGTCTTTTTCTTTTTTTAAATGAAAATTAACAGTGCTTGTTTTTGCCGTTTCGCACCCTTTTTGCAAAAAAGTAACTCTGTTATTCAGTGTCATTTGTATACACTGCAGTTTCAGTTGAACACAACTACAGTTTCATTTCGATATAACTATAGTTTTATTTGATATTTATAGACTCAATTTATCTCACTTTATACATAATAAAGCAATTAGTGTCTGAAAGGAGTGATTATCGAGTGGTTCACTAATGAATTTTGTACTAAAAGATTACGAATTTAGTTCTTGCAAATACTCTTTAGGTTAAACCAATTGCAGAGGGTCTTGTAAGTTATTACAAATTTACTCAATGTACATTATTAGTAGAATTTTGCGAGCTATTGCATAAAAGTGTTGTGTACACAATACATACCTTGGGATAATTATTATGACTTAATTTTTCCACGATCATCTAAAAGAGTAATAAGTGTTAAAACAAATTCTTTTAATTTAATTTCAATATAATTAGTGAATATCGAGTTTATAATATTAAAAAAATCTTGAATGAACATGCTAATCTACATCCATCATTGATCATTGTATAAGTATATATAATATTATATATATATATATATAGATATATATATATATATATATATATATATATATATATATATATATATATATATATTATATATATTATATATATATATATATATATATAACAATATGAATTGTCAATTTTTGTTGTTTGAAATGCAATACTTTTTCATTTGTTTTGTTGTCCCATTATGTATATGATCAAACAAAAGATATCCGGTTTAGACTGAAAGAATCGACACCTCAATCTAATATTACTTGCCGATAGATAATGCTGCGGCACCTAAAGTAGAAAAAATTAGCATATATAAATTGGTATTTAAAGTGATCCCTAGAATAAGAAATGTGAGTTGAATTAGTAATTCTTTATAAACTCATTGTGTTGGGCAAAATGTTTTCAAACTTTTCACACTTCAAACTTCTGCAAATTTTCATTGCTATGGAACTCTTACTATGCCCTCTAAATTTATGCCAATACTTTGATCATATAGTGATTCGAAGTGTTCTTTTTTATTTATTTATTTATTTATATATGAGATGGTTCACGAGCGAAGCTTCTCCCAGGTGAAAAATAGGGTGAGATCTAAGCCGTTGATCTAATCTAGATCAACGGTTCAAATTGAAGAAATTTTTTTTTAAACGCGTTTCCTGGCAACATGGATGCAAATGATCATCAAGTGTTTCGAACTGACGCACCTTAAGCTATAAACGTACACACCTTAAGAGTTAAACTGATGCACCTTAAACTAGAAAGTGACACATCTTAAGCTTTAAATATACACACTTTAAACCATAAAATTACACACCTTAACCTATAAATTTACGCACCTTTAAGCCATAAACTTACCCACCTTAAAACAGTCTATATATTTACAAACTATCTAACAAACTGCTGGATTCAAAACATAATTACATTTGATATGACTATTAGCAAATGGATGTTCTTTTGATCCAAGATTTTTCACAAGAAGGTTGAACAATTTGGCATCAATCAATGATTCCCCCATGGTCCCATGGGGAGAGTTACAAGCTAAGTGTCGGTACAACTAAAACGCGTTTAAGAGAGACACAAGACATGATTAGTACTCATAAAGAAAACATCTAAAGCTAAACAAAAAAGGAAGGTGAAAATAAACAATTAATTAATCTGCAGGGTCAATGATCTTGTTTCTTTTGTTGCTCGAATGATGCTTTCATACATCTATCGAAAGGTATGTAAATTGACTTTTATGGTTGCCGTCAAAAGAAAAACAAAATGAAATTGAAATTTTCAGTACATAATTTCAAACTGCTTGCCAATTTTGAAAGGTGACAAATACAAACAGGTTGACATTTACTTGATATTCAATAAAATAATTTTTAGAGATGCATGGCTATCAAAAAATGTTAAATTTCGTAATATCAATATGTTAATTGAATAATGTGTTTTCACTTGACTGCAACTTTGAAAGTTTAAATTGATTGTGAAAGCATATATTTATTATTTTATACTAGTCTTTTCGATTTCGTAATGTGTAAAAATAAATGTTGAATATTAGTATATATTCAATGTTAAAATCATAGTTATATTGACAAGCTTTTGCTTTTTTCTTTAAAGGAAAAATTGTAATTTATATCCCTCATAAATTTGTCATTATTTAATGTCACTTTTGAATTATTAGTGGTGTAAATGCATGCTGTCACTCAATTTTTGAAACGTGACATATATTGCCCCTTCCCTAATAGGACGAAGGAGAAACATTGTTGTTGGTGGAGGGAGAACAAACGAAGAAAGAAAAAATGAGGGAAAAAATGCGGTATTCGAACAGGGAAAATAGCGGGTAATCACATTTACACCACTAATAATTCAAGAGAGGGACAATATATGTCACGTTTTAAAAATTGAGGGCAACATTTACATCATTAATAATTCAGTGGTGACATTGATAATTGCTATATTTATGAGGGACATAAATTACAATTTTCACTTCTTTAAAAAATTAATTAGTATATATTTTTTTTAAAAAAAAATCATAAAATACATAGTTGCAGAATTTATATTATATTAAAAAATATAATTGATAATTTGTGTAATAATTATGTTATGATTAATAATTGTTAAAGCAAAATTTTTAGAAATGGTAGCATTTAATATTTAATATATACAAATGGTAGTTTAAGGATGTAAGTATAATTTTATCCAATAAAAATGATAGTACAATGTCTGAAGTGTAATATAATATTCAACTCAATAAACATAGAAATACGAACATAAACTAGAGTACCTGAATTCCCTCTTATAAGTTTTTATATATATTTATCTTAAGAAATGTCACAATATATATATATATATATATATATATATATATATATATATATTATATACTATATGGGGGCATCACCATGTGTGTATGCATGTTATGGTTCATGGTGGACTATATGAGTGACAAATATAACAAGTGGGAAAGAAGATAGTATGTCGGCTATTAAAAAATAGTGATTAAAAATCAATTGCTGCATGTTACTCCACAATAAGTTCACATGAAGTTGCTAAAACTGCAATAATCGGTATTGAAAGATCACACTTTTAATAAAATAAAGTAACAAACAATCATGGTAGCTTAACCACGGTAGTAACTGTAAGGTTCAAAATTCAACTCTTAATGTAAGTGACTTATTAATTTTTTCAATGAGTCATCAGCTATAGACAACTTAAATTTATTAGTTCACCATTATGATCTGATCAATTGCTAGTTAGGATAACAAGACGGGTTTCATCCAAAACGTACCTTTGAGTAGTACGTGGCTAAGAATATTCACATAAATCACTGCTGGAAATTATGGAATTTCCGACCACTGAAAGTGATCTTAAAATCAAATTAAGAGCAAAAAGTGGTCAGAGAAATAGCAATAAAAGTTTTTCCGGACCAAACCAAAAGTCGGAACAAGGTTTTCGACTTGATTTAAGATCACTTTCAAGTGGTCGAAAATTCCATAATTTCCAGTACTGAATGTTACTCTAAAAATGCTTCCCAAATAAAATACATTTGACCATTTTAATATTGATGATAAGATGGTAAAGATGATGGCAGGTGGTTAGTTAGCTAAGGGGGTGATAGAACATGGGTTGAAAGGGAATCCACATGGAACTTAATTGAGTAATTAAAGAAGACATGAATACTTTAGGTAACCAAAGAGTAGGTTGTTGTTTATTATATAATGGAAAGATATGATATACATTAGATAGGATAACCCATCATTCATTTGCTTCGACATAATCAATAAAAGCAACCTAATTTATTAACTAACGTTTTACTATTTGGTATTCATGATTCCTCTAGTACAATAAATATGTTACAAAATTATTATTAATTATCAAAAAAAAAAAAATTACTATAGAAAAATCCGTAACTATTATTCGATACTGTATACTGGTAAACTAGCTGGATTGAAGTTAGATTAACTTTAGAGGTGTGTGTATTTCATGTCCACATAGTCTGCAGCTCCCAGCTGAAGGAATGGCCGAAGTTGTTGTTGTTGTCGTCGAGGGAGCTTAAGGTACTAAGGAGACCATGATGTTGGGCGGTTCTGTCGCCGCCGTGAGGGCGCCGAAGCTGTCAAAACCGGATTGGTGGTGAAGCGGCAGCGGCAGCGGCGGCGGCATTTCCATGCAAACGCGGGCCATGAGGTGGTTGGCTACTTGCGCTTGCAGCTGGCATTGCGTGTTGAGCAGCTCCGCCTGCGTCTGCGCCAGCTGCGCCTGGAGCTCGCTCACTTGCTTCTGCAGGTGCAGATCGCGCCGGCGCTGCCGTAGACCGGGTCCCTCAGCCGCGCGTTCGCCTCGTACACCATGCTGCTCACGGCGTCCGCCCTTTGAGACTCCGGCAGTTCCTGATGAGAATTCAAAAGCGAAACTGGTCAATACATATACTTCCATATATACCTTCTAGATTTGGTTTCATACTACGTGCCGTGACATTACGTCGAGCAGTTGGTGCGCCGCGCATTAAGTTGACAAGACGTTGATTAACGAGTTTAGAGAAAGTCAATTTATAGCTAATGACAAATGTAGTCATGCATGTGCATAAACAGTTTGATTAATCCTAATATCAACATCTTTAATGTCCTTTCATATATTGCTACATTTTTTTATCATTAAATTGGTGATCGATCAGACTTTTTTTTGAATGCTACTAGCTCTATTACAATGTACTATCTGTTCATATACTTTCTCAACCTACTGAAACACAAATGCTACTAGCTCTATTACAATGTAGTATCTGTTCATATACTTTCTCAATCTACTGAAACACACAAAGAGCTAATAAAATGTAGTATCTGTTCATATACTGAAGCTAGAACTCACAACTTTTCAAATGAAAATCCAACCCAAGTACCATTAAACCATACAGTCCTGGATCAAGACTATTAATTTGATAATTACAAGATTTCAAGTATGACTTTTAATGGGAGCGACTTACTGACTTTCTTAACTTGAGCTGATTAAATAATTACAGTCTAATCTACAATACCAGATTTACTTAATGCACAGATATGAATTATTACAAATAATTAGGCATTGAATGTGGTGTAGTACCTGCAAAAATTTGATAATATTGCTAGCACCGAAGACACGATGAGCGGTGGTGAACTTGAGGGGATCAGTGGGAGGAAAATAGGGTGCCAAGACACATTTCTCGGCGCATCTCCGCCGCAAGATTTTACACGCGGCGCAAGGGCTCACCACCAGAGACGGCGGCGGAGGGGAAGAAGAGGAGGACGGCGAAACGGAGCGAGATGACGGTGGAGTAACGGTCGTTTCACATGATGACTCCATTTCCCTTTATCAAGTGAAGAGAAATATTAGAGAGAGAGAGAGAGGCTTTAGAAGAGAAAATATGGATATAAAATATGGCTAAGCATTCACATATATATATATATATATATATAGACGTGAAGGGAGAGAATTGAAGTCATTGCTTTTGGCGTATTGTTACCGACTTACCGGTTAGTCGTTAACGCTATGAGAAAACTCCACAACTTTTGTCGACAAAAGACTTAAGGATGATTAAGGACAAATTAGAATTGTCGACGGGAAATTAATCGAACTTAATGGGAGATTACCCAATCAAATTTCACCTGCTGTACTGTACAAAGACAAAGGGGAATTCAAATTGCACTTCTATATAGTCCAAAACAAAATGAGATCTGATAATAAAAACATCTGTGCGGTGGCCACGTTTTAATAATTTTTATTTATAATTTATAGTAACCAGCTAAATACAATATCTCAACAAATTAAAACTAGATTAAATATCATCTTATGATCGATCGAATTAAATTATTTTACTTGACATGAAAATATTTAATCCCAAATCCCAAAGGGGCACACTTGTGTTAGATTGCCTCACGATCTTTATCTGATGAGTCAGGTCAGTCAACATACAAATGTAATACTTATATTAACAAATGTAATACTAAATCATGAATAAAATGTTTGTTATTTATAAAAAAAAATGTAATACTTTAGATAATAAATTGTAATACTTTTGCAGTAGTATAAAAGTATTAATTTTTTCATAAAATATTATATTTTTCTTTACGAGTAATGAAATTTCATTCAGATTGCATTATAATAATCTAGAATTAGAAGATGATCAAATAGGTCCCTGACTTATTTAAGAGTTAATTAAGCAAGACTTTCAAAGGTTGCAATTAAATTCTTAAAGTCTTGACATATTATTTTAGATCATTGAGGCACAAAAACCAATTGGTTGACCTATAATTATAGGTCACTAAGGTTCTAACGAACTTCCGGCGAAATTCCGACCATATTTCGGGCTCATCGAAACGGTCACTAGAGAAGGCAACCTCCTTCACTGACGAAGGCAACAAACGACAGTGGCATCCGTTTCGCTAGTGTTTTTTATCGGATATGATCGGAATCTCACCGGAAATTTGCTACAAGTCACCAACTAAATTTTTGAGTCTCAATATTCTAAAATAATATATTTAAAAGGCTTAATTACAACTTTTAAAATTTTAAGGATCTAATCTAATTTCTTTTAAGTGATGTTCACCTTTTCCTCTAGAATTTGATGTATAAGGTATAAAGGATAAATGTATATCTGCCGCAAATCTATATTAGCCTACCCTACATGTGTATAGACATGCGCAAATCATGGTTTTGCCTCCTAAACCACCGGGACATCGTTCGAGGACCTTCATAATTATGCAAAACAAAATCTCAATAAAGATCATTAAAAATACAAAAAAACATAAACATAAATCTAGCAAATAGAGATTTTAGGCAGGTAGAAGGACAAAGCTTAAACATGCGATGTTTCGTACATATTTGACATTTTCATCGTGTTTTATTATCGAAATGTATTTAGACCAAAGTCACTTGTTTAAAGTCAGGTAGACTCGTCAAGTCTACATATATAATGCTACTCCAATCTGCATTCTTTTCCCTAGCTTAGTCATTGGTTTTAATTGCGAGTGAAGATACGTAAGAAAAAAAAAATCACATATTTATATGTATTAAATTAGTTAATTATTTGCAATTTTCTATTTTCATCAGCGTATTGTAATTTTAAAAAATGCTCGAGACATTTTTCGAGTCTTATGCAAGTGATATATTCTTCAAGATAATTCATTTTTGAAGTTAATGATTTTATTTTTTTGAGCGACAATATGACTTTTTTTTTTTTTAATATATATTTTTACATACATGTGAAAAGAGGCAAACTTAAAATCTACATAAATCTAGGTCAGTAAGACAACATTTTCTAGCTAGTAGCTTAGTAAACTTATAACACTCTTTAGGGAGAGATTCAAATATATAGAGACCAAAGTTGATAAGTAACAAAATGAGTACTAATATCATTGATATTAATTTTCATGGATCTATAAGAACTAAATCAAAATGTATAATTGTTTTTCCACTACATTTATTTTTATGCAACGTTCTAAAGCATTGACCCGATTGACATTGGTATTGTCAAACACTCATGTGGTAAGGTGTCTAACGAACGAGTTTTATTAGGCACTACTAGCATTGGTGCCAATAGTACATGACACAACACACTACATACACCTATGTATAGCAATTGTATGTACTATGTACAATACATCCCCTTGAGAGTTGTTTATTAATCTTTTTAGTTTTAACTGGTTTCAACCTAAATTGGTTTACTTATAGTCATTTGTCAGCTAGAGTCATAAAGGCGAGTTTTCACTTAAAGTACACCATTTAAATTGAGTAATAATTGTGTACTTCCTTTTTTTTTTTTCTTTTTTTTCTTTTTTTTTTAAAAAGTTAATTATTTTTTTTGTCATACATTTATAAGTGGCAGTTCACTTTTTTTTTGAATGCTACTAGCTCTATTACATTGTAGTATCTGTTCATATACTTTCTAAATTGGTTTACTTACTTATAGTCATTTGTCAGCTAGAGTCCATAAGGCGAGTTTCACTTAAAGTACACATTTAAATTGAGTAAAATTGTGTACTTTTTTTTTTATATATAAAAAGTTAATTATTTTTTTTGTCATACATTTATAAGTGGCAGTTCACTTTTTTTTTTGGATGCTAATAGCTTTTTTTTTTGATGCTAATAGCTCTATTACATTGTAGTATCTGTTAGCTCTATTACATTGTTGTTCATATACTTTCTCTTGGATGCTAATAGCTCTTTACATTGTAGTATCTGTTAGCTCTATTACTTGTTGTTCATATACTTTCTCAACCTACCTGAAACACAAGCTCTATTACATTGTGTTCATATACTTTCTCGAAAACTACTGAAACACAAGCTCTATAGCATTGAGTATCTGTTCATATAACTTTCTCAACCTACTGAAACACAAGGACTAATAACGCCTCCCACTGAGGCTTGACTCACAACCATTCCTAATGGAGTCCAACCCGAGTACCATTGGACCACATAGTCCTGGTAAGTGGCAGTTCACTTAATTAGTTCTTTTTTACAAAACATTATCCTTTGGTTCTAGTATTATTTGGACATGATCCATTTTTTATCATCCCGTCAACAAAATCGTTAACAAACAGTTAAATACAAGGACATTTTTGATTTATTTTTTTTTAAAAAGGGGTTGATGACCCGCTATATTTTAATTTATTTTGTTAAATCCATAATTGAAGACCAAAATACCATTGTGTTTAATGACATTTATTTTAAAATTGTTTTGTTGGTGGTTAGGACCAAAAATAGTGATACAACAATAATACTAAGACCAAAGATGAATGTTTTTTTGAAGAAAAAAAATATTAAAAGTGGTCTGTTCACCTATAAAAAGAAGAATGTTTTTTTAGCTCGCCCATGGGCAGCTCAACTGGTCATAGAGGTGGAAAAGTGGAAAGAATGACCGGCAGTGTGGAGAGCAACCTCTCAAAATAAAATGGGCCTCCCTTGTATGCGGTAAGCTAAAAGTCTAGCCTCTTTGTGAATTCAATGTTTCAGTTGAGTTATTATGGATGTTACATCCTCCTTGGCTACTCTGTCATGTTTGTGGTGTGTTGGTGCGGGGCCGGTTACATCTCATTGATTTCATTATCCATTTTTCCTCCAATTTCCAATTCACTAGGAGTATAAGATTATTTTTATGTGCTTAACTAGTCATATTGAACGACTGTTTACTTTCTAGGCACATAAAATTAGTAGTTCATTGGCTCCAAAGGCCAGCATATACATTAATCAATTCTTTTATTAGATGACATGATTAATTAGTGGAATATAGAATTGATATGATATATTTTTATTACAAATTCAAAATACCGTACCTAATTTCTAACTTATTCTAAACTTCCCATTCATCTAAGTACCAAACTTTTCCCAAGTCAAATAAAATTTTTCTATATTTTACCGTATTAGTGGAACCACTGTTCTTGGTCCCAATCCAACTCCCAAGCCATTCATTTATTTCTAATTATATCGTATATTTTTTATTTAAAATTATTTTCTACCTCTCTCTCTAAATTAATATTATATGTATTGTGATGGTTTAACTAATTTTATACCCATCAAGACTACGTGGTCTAATAGTACCCGGGTTGGACTTTCATTTGGAAGATTGTGAGTTCAAGTCTCAGTGGAGGCGTTAGTGGTTCTTTGTGTTTCAATAGGTTGAAAAATTATATGAACAGATACTATAATGTAATAGAGCCAGTAATATTAAAAAAAAAACTAATTTTATACCCTTTGCTAATTTCACATACTCTCATTTATTCGCGAGTCATTATTTTTTCCGTTTTCAATAAAATTAGAACATGTGATTGGAATTTTACTTCTTGAAATTACAATTATAATAACTGGTTGTTTATAAGGAAAATAACTAGTGTGAATAATTAATGCAAAAACTAAAACATTCTTATATATTAATTAGTAGTATAAAAATACGCGAGGATAATATTAGTTCTGTTTAGTAACATAGTTAGTTCATTAGTCAATTTTGACTTATATGATCACTATTAGTTGTTTGACTTGGCTAAACAGTCAACATAAGTGTTTAATTAATTGATTTTTTTGTAACAGTTTATTGTTCCAAAACGCTAAAATTCAAAAAGTTTGAGAAAATCATTTTTCATGTAATCAGCTATCAGTTAATTTACCAAACATCTTTCTACGTACAATCAGCTAATGTTATCAACTAATCAAATCAGCTAACAGTTATTTACCAAACACTCGTTATCTCAACATGTGTACTTTTTTTCTAGGTAATGATGAATTTAAAATATCATAAGGATGCTATGAAAATATTAAACTTTAGGAATTGAAATGGAAAAAAAAAACAACTAATTAAATATGATAAAAAAAACATTTTAAATGAATTATATATAAAGAAAATAATTTTTAATTTCAGTAAACCAAACGGTCGTCTTTAACTATTTTTTCTAATTACCCGTACTAATATCGACCTTCCACCTTTCAGTCCTTTCTGTCTTCATCATTATTTAGTTAGAAGATTTTTCCACTAATTTATAAACAAATCTTTGACCGATATTAAATGAAAAATGTATCATAAAATTATAATAAGAAAATTGAGGCTATTAATTCTCAATTATATTTTGATTTAGGGGCAGGGAGAAGGTCTGTATTAAAATATAAAAATATACAGAGTATTTTAAAAAAAAAAATAATGAAAAGAAAATGACAGTATAAAGACAAGATCAATGCTGCATTTATCCTAACTCGACAAAATTATAGAGGGGTAAATCACCCTGTACCACTCTCACGTTGCGGTGTCCACAAGAAACCTGCTATATTGGATGAAACTTCCACAATACGATTATCAAAGCTTAATTATGAGTCGTCACCTTCAATCTACCACTTGATTACCAACTGAATTATCTGTACAGGATATGTCACATTTTACTTGTTTAGTTTATTATACACAGTAAAATCAATCATTTCTTCTTTATTTATTATCTTTATCATTTTCTTATAATTTCTAAATTTAATTTTTAATATTTAATTATAATTTTAAATATATAAATTTTATATATTAACATTAAACTTAAAAAACATTAAACTTAATATTATAAAAAAAAAAAATTATAAATAACTTCAATTCAATCTCATTAATCGTGAATAACAAATAAAATGCGCCAGTGAGAATATAGGGCGCATCTGATTCTAAATGGCAGGAATATAATGCACAAGTAGAAAATTCTCAAATTTTTCATTTGGCTAGAAAAATGAAAAACTTTTAGCGGGAGGGTCAAGTAACCTCATTTATTATCAACAACTATTCAATTCACACATTGGACTAAAATAATATCTAATTGAATACCTTTACTTTTACAATTTTGTTCACTTAGTATTTTCTTTAGATTTTTCTAGATAACCCTTTCATATGTTGACATGAAATTTAAATAAAAATAATTTTGATGACGTGGTTTCATTGTTGACACTTTATCCATTTAACCCTAGAGAAAACAAAGACCCAATTACCAACACCAACCAGATAGCAGTGCTTCTTGATTTCGATCAAATCCTAGAGAGCTCGAGAAGGATCATGGTGAACGCAATCAAGTAGGTTCAGGGCAAATATAAACTTTCTTCTTCAGTTCATTGTTTGATCTATGCCTCTGCTTCCATGACAGATTGTGACCCTCTCTGTGATCTCTTTGAAACCCCTTTGTTACATATTTCACAAGCAAATTTATTTGCAGTTAATAGTCTTGGGTGATAAAATAATCACATTTGCATCAAGATCTTGAAAATTTAGAAAAATAAAAAATTCCAAAAATAAATGTTTCTGATTATAGTAAATCGAATACTTAGCTTTATAGTCCAACGGATTACTTGGCATTCCGAGAAAGTTTCACTTTGTCTTGCTGGCTGATTTTGGAGGAGCTGCTTGATTACCAGATTAAGAGACGTTGACTTTGTCGGAATCGGTAGAGTCATTCACGGCGGAGGAGTTATCGTCATCAACCAGCTGCCGGCATGGGGGTGTAGTTGTTTCACTGTCCTTTGGAGTCGCTTAGCTTCCGGAGTTTCAAGCTACTCATCGACTGTTTGCGACTGCGGGAAGAAAGACGATGACACTATAACACCAGAACCGTCCAAGGAGTTTGAAGATATAATTTTGATTTATTTGTTCTCTAGGTTTGAATGGGTTTAAAGGTCAACAAGGTGATAAATTAACAAGTCAGCAAATTATTTTTATTTAAATTTCATGTTTGCATTGTAGAATGGTTACCTGGGGGAAAACCTGGAGAAAATGCTAAGTGAACAAAATTTTAAAAGTAAATATGTTCAATTAGATATTATTTTAGTCTAATGTGTGAATTAAACTGTCATTAATAGTAGATGAGATTATTTGACATTTCTGTCAAATTTTTTTACTACTACTTAATAATAAGGAAAATGATAAATTTATTCACATGGAATTATATAACTTTTGTCACATATAAAAGCTTGATTGGTTAAAGAAAAGTGAATGAAAAAAAATAATTCTTCGCATTATTTTTTAAATAATTAATCAGAGCATAAAACCTTAACATGGAGTAAAAAGAAAATTTATTGAGTAAAAAGTGATAGTAAATATACTATAAATATTAGTAAACGTAAGAAGCTCTTCTTTCCTTCTCCCCAATTCCAAAGCCGCCGCCGCCGGCCATACCCACTTCACATGTTCATAAAGAAGTACAGTGTATCTATTAGAATTCACATACTTTATTATTAAGTTCAGCTCATACATTAATTATATTATTCTTCCCAACATTAATTATATTATTGAATTTAGGTATGGACGTATGGTACATGTACGAGTCGAACAAAAAGACGTACGTACTAGAATGAAACGAAGTCGATCGCTTTGACTCGTAATTCTGATCTTAATTTCTACATTCACAAAAATAAATAAGTAAATAAATAAATGAGTTACAACACAACCAAACAAACGATTATTAAATTATAGGTGTGAATAATTCTCGATTATATAATATTCAAAAATAATTAATGCAAAAGACTTTAAATTTAAATTATTGCAAAGCAAACGACGTGTTTATTATTATTATTATTATTATTATTATTATTATTATTATTATTATTATGTGACAGAGAAATCTACCGTCATTATATAAGGGTGGTGAGGTGTAAATTCTACTTTGTGATTTTAGTCAGCAAAAGATCACAGGAAGGTAAACAAGACCCTAGTCGCAAGTTGCAACCAAAAGACCAAATTAAAAGAAGAAAAAAGAAGGTAAACTCTACCAGCCTAGTTCTTAGTTGTACGTGTTGTTGAGTAAATATCGCATTGTGATCCTAGCTAGTAAAGACCACAAGAAAGTAAACCAATCTATACTGCTTTTAGCTGACCAGTTCAAACCAAAAAGGTCATCGCTCCCATTGAGCGAGTCAAACTTGTAATTATTGTAATTATCAAGTTAATAGTCTAATCAATTTGGCTGGAGTTGTCCAGCAGATCTGAGTGTTATTTCTATTTGAATACCAGGACTTCTTTGTGCATGGGATTACTAAGAAATCCCAAGCACATGGCAGAAAATGTGTTTCGTTGATAAACAAATTCTTGCATAGAAAATTTTGGCTTGCAGCAGGCAGGCATCAACCCTAGCTAGGTTTTTGTTTAGAAATATATATATAAGATCCAACGACTTGACTTACTTAAAATGGAGTCATGGGTATAGGAAAGTGATGGATCAGAGGCTTTACTGAGTCCTCAGCTCCAGTCTTTACTCTACAAGCTTGAAGCTATAGGATTATTACGTTCATTGAATAAAATTGGTTTATTTCTAATTTTCTACTTCTATTTTCATAATGAATATTATATTGCTCATTTCTATAGTTGGTCCTTGACTATTATTTTTGCTGCATTTGGATTAACTATTATTTTTTGTCACATTTGATTATTTTGACCAAATCTTTTAGTAGATGTATCCGAAATTTGTTGCATTTTCAGTTCAAAACTATACTCTCTTTTTTTTCTTCTTCTTCTTCTTCTTCTTTCTCCAAAAGCCTGGAGGTGTTAAGCCAATGGCGGCCCTGTTTAGTAAAATAGTTAGCCTATTAGTCAATGGTAGGGAATACCCCGACCGACATGCCTTTGTTCTCTTTCTTTACTTGTTTTGCAGGTTACAGGTCGAATTTCTTATAGAAGAACCCGATCGGTACCCGACCGGTATTGCCCGGCCGGGGTGTCAACCACCGAGCGGTAGCCCTTTAGCAAGTGTGCTGACTAAAGACACGTGGCGGCACTAGATGGTGACAGGCAGGGCACCCGGGAGGATGACACGTGGTTGCTACGTGGGAAGCATGCCGACCAGCCGGATTCTTGTCTTAGGCTCCGCGGCTATAAATACTCACCAAAGCAACAGTGTAAAAGGACTTTTAGACGATCGATAGGTTGTATTCAGAGAATCCCGATCGCATCCAGTCGGTACTCGGTGCGACCAAGTAGATTGTACTTAGGACCTTTACCGGATTAATAAAAGACTATTTACTTGCTTTAATTGATCTGGACTTTATTGATAGTTACCGCACACGTGATATTTATATTATCAGTCAATTTTAACTTATTTGACCACTATTAATTGTTTGACTTGTTAAAAAATCAATATAAGTATTTGGTTAATAATTAACGTTTTGTAACTTTAAAATGCTAAAATTCAAAAAGCTGCTCAAAGCAACTTTTTCAATTAGCTTTTTGAGAAGAAAAAAAATTATATCAAACAGTTATCAGCTAACAGCTAATTTACCAAACACCTTTCTACGATCACTAATGTTATCAACTAGTTATATCTTTTAATGACCCCAATTAGTTAATCGCTAATAGCTATCAGCTAACACTCATTTACCAAACATGGCCAATATGATTTTGAATTAGAAATTAAAGGTGATGCAATCCAACTATTTTTTACAGAAAACAGAAAAAAAAAAAGTTCAAATAAGCCATTAAACTTTATATGAAAAAATAATTAAACCACTGAATTTTTAAAAATTACAATTGAACACATCAACTCCTCAATTTGATTCAATTGAATTGATAGCTTGCTAAATTGATGCAATTAGGTCAATTATTACTCTGTATTATTTTTTATACATAAAATTCATGGCTTATTTGACCATTCTTTCAAAGAAAAAAAAACAAGTTAAATGGATTAAATGTGGTAATCGAATAAAAGTTATGCACCAAATGTAACATACTAGAAGAAAAATCAAATGTACCAATTCAAATCCATAGATATTAAATTTATCAATAAATTTTCATAGGTAAAAAAGACATGTATTTAAATTGTAACTATTTAATCTTTTTTAAAAAGGTAAAATCCCCAACTCTAAGGATCCTTACACCTTTAAAAGAATGTAAATATCTACTTACTTTGAACATAATTCTCGCACTATTTAATCTGTTGCTATGGTTGGTTTTGGTAATGACTTAAGTAATACTTAAGGATGACGATAGGAGTGACCATTCCTAATGACCAAAAGTCTAGATTCCAAAACATTGTTCCCCAAGCAGCTGGAAAAATAACATTTCCTGAGTTTCTAGACCCAGCCGCGATGAGCTAATTAAGGGCTGAAATCCTCAAACCCTAAAATTACTCTTTTTTTGGAAGTCCTTGATTGAAATCCAAAAAGGCCCACACGTTTTTGAGTTTAATAGGGCAAGTTCTTACTTCTTAGCAGGAAGACCTTGTCAACAGTGTAGAAATTACAAAACCAAACTCTCATTCTACAGCTAATTAAGTTCTTGCTGATTCCAGATTTTCCTCGTTTTACATCGTACTGTCGTTTTAACTGAGAAGACATTAAGCTAACCAGTTGACACGCTAAGACGATGAAGAATACATGCGTTGAGTACTATGTAGTATACTAGGTAAGTTGGTTATGCACGGAATCAGAATTTTGGAAAGGTTTGGTGTTGTGATTAGGTATGAAAGGAGGAAATTTGGGGAGTAATTTCATAGCAGAAGGGCAATTAAGGTTGCATATGTCAAGCAGTTTGAAATGAGGTAGGGAGAGTGGTTGTGTTCTTCTGTCTTTAATCAATGATGACTGTGCCTTGTTGTTTGATTCTTCTCCAGAAAGTCTGGAGACGCAAGCTGAGTTAGGTTCGGCTAGCTTGACGATTCTACTGTTTAGAGATGTCCCTGTCAAAGAAACTAGTGTTCCAACATACCAACGTAAGTAGGTAACAACCTCAACAATATAATACTCGGCTTTTTCTTATAGCATATAGCAAGGGAGTTCGGGAGTCTTATATGTTACTGGAAGATGACATGTGTTGAAGATAAAGAAAGAGAGCAAAGCAAGAGTAATAAAACGTGTCTTCGTAGTTTAGGTTGGGGATGCAGGGCGATGCGATACAGGGGTAATTTTGTAAATATATTACGGGGCGTTATACCGGTATAATTCTGTAAATATACAATTAGAATTCTCCATATATCCTGCACCACGGTGCACATAGCATTGTGCGCTTCGCGACTCCCAAAATGAAGTTGTTTTGTTAAGTTGTGTGGTGAGTCGAAGCGATAGAGTGTATGTGTATTATGTTAATATAATTATGTACATTATGTTATATAATTATGTACATTCTGTTATACAATTATGTAGATTATTTTATACAATTATGTACATTTGGAGACGTAATTTTTTTTAATAGTTAAAAGTTTGTGTATTCTGTTATACAATTATGTACATTCTCATATACAATTATGTACATTTTCAAAACATGATTTTTTTTTTAACAAGTTAACAGCAAACACGGAAAAATAACAAACACGTAAACTTTACTTCATTTTTCAATATTGTTCTTGATCTTGATCTTGATCTTATGTAAACTCTATTTCATTTTCAATCTTGATCTTGATCTTATGTAAACTCTACTTCATTTTCATTACTTTCTTGATCTTGATCTTTTGATCCCCGCTCACAAGTAGTCACAACAGGTAGATGTAGAGAGTTATCACTAGAACATAATTTAATTGATTGATTAATTAAAAATAAAAATAGATTTTGCAAAAATAAATGTTAAAACTGGCAGTTCAAACCAAAACCATCAGTTCTGATTTGTTCAAAAACCATAATCGAACTGTGATCACACTGAACAGTAGATAGACCAAAGATGTGGCTTTTATTAGGAACACTGAGTAATCTACAAAGCAGCAATGAAAAGGAAGAATACATCCTTAACAAACCCATTAAGTCAAGAGAGTCTGGAATGGAATTTGATAGCAATAAGATCAAAAACGCAGGGAACATAAAACCATGGATTTCACTTTTTCTCTCATGTCTAATCAGCTAGAAGAAGAAGAAGAAGAAATGGAGGATACAGACTGCAGGTTTTTGCCACTCTCTGCTTCCGTGGGGATGTTGAAGTAGTCCTGAAGAGCCGACATCTCGATCTTGTTCTGCTTCAAGCTCTTGATTGCCTTGGCAGTCGCCAACGCCCCGGCAACGGTGGTGATCACCGGGATCTTGTACGCGAGCGCCATCCTCCTCAGTTTGCGCCCGTCAATCTGGTCGAGCGAGTCGCCCGAGCTAGTGATCACCATCAACTGGATCTGCCCATTTGCGATCATGTCCCCGGCGTGCGGCCTCCCTTCGTGCATTTTCAGCACCCTCTCCACCGGAATGCTTTCTAACTCGAGCACGTGTGCAGTTCCAGAAGTGGCGACTATTTGGAACCCGATGTCCGCAAAAGCTCGACCTATGGTGGCGAGTTGGGGCTTCGTGAGGTCATTTAAGCTCAGGAACAGAGTCCCCGACTGCGGCAATCTCTGCCCGGCAGCTATCTGCGCTTTGGCAAAAGCGACCGAAGCCTCGAAGTATATACCCATTACCTCGCCGGTGCTGCGCATCTCGGGGCCGAGGAGCACATCGCAGCCTTGGAATTTCTCGAACGGGAGAACGGCCTCTTTCACCGATACATGTCTCGGGATAACCTCCTCGGTGAACTGTAGGTCGTGAAGAGATTTTCCCGACATGACAAGTGAAAGCGTATTTAGCCAACGGGCGCCAATCGACTTGGACACGAAAGGAACGGTTCGTGATGCACGGGGGTTAGCCTCGAGCAAGAAAACATCCCCGGAAGCCGTGATCGCATACTGACAGTTCATCAGCCCGCACACGTTCAGTCTCTTTGCTAATTTTGCAGTCCACGACCGGATTGTCTCGAGACACGATGCCGAAACTGTTTGCGTGGGAAGCATGCAAGCAGAGTCACCCGAGTGAACCCCAGCCTGCTCGATATGCTCCATAATTCCACCAATCACTACATTACCGTGCAAATCAGCAAGCGCATCAACATCAATCTCAATGGCATCGGATAAATATTTGTCGATCAAAACAGGCCGCTCGGGGTCCACCTCGACGGCGTTTTCAAGGTATTTCACAAGCTTGTCGTCACTGTAAACAATCTCCATCGCACGGCCACCCAAGACATAGGAAGGCCGGACAACAACCGGATACCCGATATCCGCCGCAATAGCAAGAGCGTCTTTTTCACTCTTGGCAATGCCGCCTTTCGGTTGCTCAATCTTTAGTTCATTCAAGATAATATTAAACCTCTCCCGATCCTCAGCAGCGTCTATGGAATCAGGTGAAGTACCCCAAATACGAACATACTCGGTCCCACTTCTGCACTTAGGTTTGTTTGCATCCAAGTATTGCTGAATCGGAAGAGCCAGTTTCAACGGGGTTTGACCCCCGAACTGCACAATGATGCCATCAGGTCTTTCCAAGTCGATTACATTCAGGACATCTTCAACCGTTAGAGGTTCAAAGTAGAGACGGTCACTCGTGTCATAATCTGTAGATACTGTCTCGGGATTCGAATTCATCATGATTGTTTCGTAGCCAGCATCCTGCATGTATCACGCAATTATTAAAAAGTAGTAACGTGACATGCTAACAAGTCCATGAAGATGTTTCGATTTGACGGTTGGCTCTTTTAACTCACAAACATAAAGACATTTAAAGACACGGTGACAAAAGTAGATCCCTAAGAAGTTAGGTAAAGCACGAACCTGAAGGGCGAACGATGTGTGGCAGCAACAGTAATCGAACTCAATTCCCTGTCCAATTCGGTTTGGTCCACCGCCCAAAATCAAAACTTTCTTCCTTTGAGTCGGAGCCGATTCACACTCGACGTCGTAAGTCGAGTACATATACGGAGTATCAGCCTCGAATTCTGCAGCGCATGTATCAACTCGCTTATATGCTGGTTTTATGCCCAACGACAAACGCTTCGAACGAACTTCTTCCTCAGTTGATTTCATTGCAAAAGCTATCTGTTTGTCACTAAAACCTCTCTTTTTCACCTCATAGAAATCATCCTTTGTCAAGGTCGACAAGTTGTGAGCCAAAAGATATTGTTCAACATCTACGAGCTCCTTAAGCTGCGTAAGGAACCACTTGTCGATGAAACTGAGCTCATGAATGTCATTAACCTTCATTCCCCTTTTCATTGCAGCATATATGGCGTGAATGCGATCAGGATTAGGCACACGAAGACCGTACTTTAATTTGTCCCAGTCCCAGTCTAGCTCTTTAATAGGGGCACAACCCCAGCCAGAATAACCGCATTCTAAAGATCGAACTGCTTTTTGAAATGATTCTTGGAATGTTCGGCCTACAGCCATGGATTCCCCAACAGACTTCATTTGCGTTGTCAGTATTGGCTCTGATCCAGGAAATTTCTCAAAAGCAAACCGGGGTATCTGCCCATTTTCCATTTTATTGCAACAAAAACAAAACAAAGAATCACAAAAATATGAATACATTAGATGAAGGAAAACAGAAACAGATGAACGTGTTTTGGCATATCTATACTGAGAAGAAGTATCCCCAATCTGAAAAAACGCAATAGAACGAATTTGGCATGTACTTAGTGTATACAAAATAAATGCTGTGAATCAGTTCTTGTGGGCCAAAATTTTGGTTATAATTTTCCCGTCCTATAAAATCCAAGCTAGCATAAGTTGACTGAAATATTATGAGCACCAGAGAAGTATTGGTACCAAAAGGAAATTAAATTGAGGTTATAAATTTCCTGTTTCTTTCAATGCCAAAGTTATATTAAGCCTTGAAATAGATGCCTTTTTGGAGTCATCATGAACAATGACAATTGAGGAAAGACATCAACCTTAAACTAATGCCAGTCTTAAAATAATCAATGACATCAGCTATCATGGTACTTTATGCATTTGTCCATATCAAGTTATCAACACTAGCCATAAGATATTAGAAGTTGAAAACTACTGTAAGAAGGAAAAAAAAAAAGTCTTACCTTTGTAACAACATAGTCGATGGAAGGTTCAAAGCTTGCGGGTGTTTTCTTTGTGATATCGTTAGGAATCTGGTCCAGTGAGTAGCCAACTGAGAGCTTAGCAGCCATCTTGGCAATTGGAAAACCGGTAGCTTTTGAGGCTAATGCTGAGGATCTTGAAACCCTGGGGTTCATTTCGATTATCATTACCTCCCCGTCTTCGGGATTGACTGCAAATTGCACATTCGAACCGCCACATTCGACCCCGATTTCCCTGATGATAGCAATGGAGTAATCCCGAAGGCGTTGGTATTCTTTGTCTGTCAATGTCTGAGCAGGAGCCACAGTGATGGAGTCCCCTGTATGCACGCCCATCGGGTCGATATTCTCGATGGAACAAATAATAACCACATTGTCTGCCAAGTCTCTCATCACTTCGAGCTCGTATTCCTTCCACCCCAACAAAGACTTCTCAACTAAAACCTGAGATGTCAAGCTAGCAGCAAGCCCCGATTTGCATATGGCCTCGAACTCCTCTTTGTTGTAAGCAATCCCTCCCCCGGTCCCTCCCAATGTAAACGCTGGCCGGATAATCAAGGGAAACTCCCCTATCGAGTTAGCAATCTCGAAACACTCCTCGAGGGTAGTCCCAATCCCGGAAGGGGGTGTCTTTAGCCCAATGTTCTTCATAGCCTGCTTAAACAGATCCCTATCCTCTGCCTTCTTGATGGCATCGAGTTTCGCCCCAATCAACTCCACACCATACTTGTCAAGAACCCCACTCTCAGCCAAAGCCACCGCGAGGTTGAGAGCCGTCTGGCCGCCCATGGTGGGCAGCAAAGCATCCGGCCGCTCTTTCTCGAGCACTTGCTCCACAAGCTCCGGCGTCATAGGCTCAATATAAGTCCTGTCCGCCATTTCTGGGTCAGTCATAATGGTGGCAGGGTTTGAGTTAATCAAAATCACCTCGTACCCTTCTTCCCTAAGCGCTTTACACGCCTGCGTCCCTGAATAATCAAACTCGCAGGCTTGCCCAATCACTATAGGCCCTGCGCCTAATATCAAAATCCTTTTGATATCCGTCCTCTTCCCCACCGCCGTTTGCTTACTAGAACCCTCACTGCCAACACTCTGCTGGCATCGAATCGGGTTCGTTCGGGCCCAAACTTTGCCCGAACGCAAGACCACGGGCTGATATCGGAGGCTCAAGCATGATGATTTCTTCTTCGTGCTTGTTTTCCTAAACTGGGCAAAAACCCGAAAAGCATCTGCTTTGGATAAATAGCGGTTAGCAGGCGCAAGGGTATAGGACGAAGACGACGAAGAAACGAGCTTGGACACAACATTCTCACAGTGATTCATACAAAACCCCATTTCTCACACTCTCAGTCTCCTCCCTAGTTCCAATGAAGTTTAGTACGAAGACGGCTGTGGGTTTAAGAAGCAACCTAGGGGTTTTCGAAGTGATGTGGCGGGTAAAAACCCGATCTTGAAGCTATATGGGAAAGTTTGTGGGAATATAAAGAAATCAGGACTTGCAAGAGAATATCTGAGGTTGGAGGTGATAAAATGTCTGTCTTGAAATCATTGGAGTAGGAGTGGCAGAAGGATGAGGCCGCGTGGAAAGCAGACAGATATGTTGTGTCTATGTACTTATTATACTGCTGGCAAATCGAGTGGTTTGGGGTTCAATTTCAATTTTCCTTTTTCTTTTTTTTCCTTATTATTTCTTTATTTTTATTTAAAAAAAGAGACAAATAGGCCGGGACGGAGCCAGAAAACTTGGAGTAGGGGCCGAAGATGTACTAAAGAAAATTTACAATATTAGTCGATAATATGATTAATCGCACCATATTTCTGTATCATACCAGTACATTATTTGTATATGAGTTATTATTGATAATTGATTTTAATTATACTGTGTAAAAATATGAAATACATCCATTATAGGGGTACGTCGCACAGAGTCAATAATACTTAGAATTTTCACATAACACAGAATATAATAAAACATAACAAACAATTCTATTTAAATATAAATTGTCACTTAACCATCAAATAAAAAGTTTTGTCAATTATTTTGTCATCAAATTTTTTCATAATTAACTTATATTCGTTTTACTGGTTAATTGATATTTCAAAATTTAAGAGATAAAGACAAAAAACAAGACGATTTAAATAATCAATATTAATTTTTGTCAATTTCAAACTAATCATTTAAACTAGAATGTACATCTTAGTTAAAAATGTAAATAAATATTTAAAACACATAATAAATCACTAATTAATTAATCAATATATAACTAATAAAATCAAAGATATATCTCAAAATTGGAGATTTTTTAAAAATTAAATTGTATACTTGATATCGTTCATTATTAAAATCTTGATAAAGAAATAAGATAATAAAGAAAATGATTCACTTTAATTATTTGATTTTTTTTCTTTTATTTAGTGAATTTGAACTTTAATATATATTTTGAGTTCATTTAATATAAACATAATAGATTATTTTTTTTCAAAAAATAAATTAGAGGGGACCAAAAGTGTATTTTATCCCTACTATATCAATATATATACATACATATTTATTAAAAAATTTAGGCGGGGTAGGGGTAGGGTGGGGAGGGGGCAGGGCCCCCCTACCCATAAGGTGGCTCTGTCCCTGCAAATAGGCCATTGAATATTGTAATCAACAAGTCAAGTAGGTCCTAAACTTTCAATGTTACATTAAGTCATTAACATATTATTGAACCAATTGTTATGCCGTGGAACCATGTCCACCTTGCCAATGTGACACACGGTTCTATGTTCATAATTTTTAAATTTACATTCACAATTATTGAACTCTATATTCACAATTAGAGATACCATATGTTCATTATTATAGATACTTTATGTTCATAAGTTTATGTTCATAATTATAGAACTCTATGTTATAATTTTGAACTCTATATTCACAATTGTGAACAGTTTTGCAACTATTTCCACCTGTTAAACATGATTCCACAGCATAATTTGCCTTATTAAACATTGAGGCCCCAAATCGGTTGATACCCGTAATTAATGCACTAGGAGTTGGCGAACCTCCAAAAAGATTCAGACCATATTTTGACAAAAACATCGACAAAACACTTGTTAGTGTCATTTGGTCTGCTTCGTCGACGGCTATATGACTTCTTAGACGAAGTAAAGGGTCGCCTTCTCGCTAAAGGGAAGTGCAGTGAAGGTGACCCATCTAATCGCCTTATCCGTCGAAGGAGAAAGCTCGCGAAGGAGAAAGTGATCCTTTTCGACGACTAGAGAAGGAGACCAGTTGATCATTCAAAATTATGTAGTAATCGTGAATTTCGTTTGCCACTCAAATAAATTAAAGTAATTAATAAATTATTACTTTCATTTTAAAAAATAATATGTACTCCATAGTAAGTATTATTTTTGCATTGTACAGTTTTTTTTTTTTATATATAAAAATGTCACATCATGTATGTTAGTATATGGTTACACTTACCACTTACCAATCACCATCTATGGACACAAATAAGACACATAATGACATAATAGATTGCTTTTTAACGGTACAAGTTTAGTGCATGGAAAACTTTAAAAATTTGTTATGGTTAGGATTATGCCATCTTTTGCCTACTACCCACATCCAAAATAAATCAATATATGGATTGATTGCTGAGAGAGAGAGAGAGAGAAAGTCACATTAAAATTAAATGCTTATTTTGTGTCATTTTACATGTATACTCTATCTTACTCAATATTTATTATTTCTGGTCAAACTATAAACGATGAGATAAACTTTAATACTTTGACATAAAAATTATAATACAATTGCATTCATTGAGTCTCAAACAAATAATTAAATATTGCCTAGGAGTTTAACGTAGTGGTTCATCGCCTGACTTGATGTCACGACTGATGTAATATGTGGGGTAAATAATCTAACTGGAAACATGAATGATATAAACGGTGTAGGATGATGGAAGGTGTATATTGATCCTTTGTGACACATAACGTTAATTTCGACACAGAATAGATAACCTCTTGACTAGAATCAGTGGCATACCAAATCATCGCTCTGATAAATCTCAATGGGATTCAAATTCAATACGTCTAGCCACAAATTTATGTGACAATAAATATAAAGACATTATCTTTAATAAAACTAAGTATACTACAAATGTGGAAATTACCATTATTTTATGCTGAGTTTAATGTGAACAGTGAACATATGACAAATCACTACAAAAAATTAATACAAGTAATACTTGTATTGGTATAGTAGATGTATACATCGATATAAATATTAGCTAAGTACAGGCAAATTAAATGAATAAAATACTCGCTTATCATATAGTATGTTATATTAGGTAGTAATTTTTGTCCAATATTACCTGGACATACATTTACTGTTGATATTAGAAAGAGAATAAAGCAGTAGGCCATATCCTTTTAAGATAGTAATGAAAGATGTATGGCCTATAACATAACTTGATTAATGATGGACTAATTCACAACATAAGTGGGGTCCACGACACAAAATAAAAATTGATTGTTTCTATGCAGAGTAGCTTGTATCTGGGATGTCATTGAGGCATGTGAGTTAAGAATTAATCCAGTAAGTTGGAATTTAATAGCTTTAAGTGATTCAAAAAATTTCTCTAATATCTATACAAACAAAGTTAGGCTTGAACCCCAAGTAAGAATTATAGTTTAATTAATACAACTACAAAGAAATATTATTTAAAGAAATTATAACGAGAAGTGAATGTGTAGAGGTAGCTCTGATTAGTACAATTTAAAGTAGTATAATTGCAATCATTAAATGTTGGATCCTAGAGACTATATTACGCGAAGATCTGACACCATTCGTGATAGATTCATAGAATTCTCAATATCTCTTCATTACTCCTAATTACCTAGGTATCATCTCTCTATATGATATTTTTTTTATCTTTATATAAAGCTTCGGTATGAAACCTAAACTACATTCTTACTGTTTTTTTTCTCTTTTGTACATATTCATATTTTAATTAAAATGTTTTTTTTTCCATAGCGCAACATACATCTACTTATACCTATAAAGCACCTACACCTATTAACTGTAAACTAGCTTATAAAACTTCATTAAATAATATTATATTTATATGTTAATTTCAATCTATAATATACGAAAGATCTGTATTCATTAATATCTTCTTTAATGATTATTGTAGATTAAAAAATTATTACAAACTAGATAATCGATAAGGATGTACTGAATAATCATTGAAATACCTCTATTCACATAAGTTTATATTTAACATCCATATTTTACAATTCCTCATATTTCTTTTATATTTATTCCACTACATGATTTCTGCAT